>PVIA01001541.1:0-271132 GCA_004024845.1 Tonatia bakeri
TTTTTTGGGATTCTCTGTGCTTCCTGGACTTGCACATCTATTTCCTTCACCAAATTAGGGAAGTTTTATTTCATGATCTTCTTAAAATAGATTTCCAATTTCTTGCTCCTTCTCTTCTCCTTCTGGCACCCCTACAATTCAAATGTTGGACACACTGAAGTTGTCCCAGAGACTGCTTATACAATCCTCACTTTTTTTAATTCTTTTTGTTCTTGTTGTTCTGATTGGTTGTTTTTTTCTTTCTTATGTTCCAAATCATTGAACGTTGGCCTCATCCCCTCTACTGTTGTTGTCCTGTAAATTGTTCTTTATTTCAATTAGTGTATACTTTGTTTCTGACTGGATCTTTTTTATGCTGTTGAGGACATCATTAAGTTCCTTGAGCATCCTTATAACCTGTGCTTTGAACTCTGAATCTGATAGATTGCTTATCTACATTTTGTTTGGCTCTTTTTTTGGAGTTTTGATCTGTTCTTTCATTTGGGCCGTGTTTCTTTGTCTCTTAGTTTTGTCAGCCTCCCTGTGTTTGTTTCAATGTATTAAGTAGAGCTACTTTGACTCCGTTTTTTGGTAGTGTGGTCTAATGTAGTAGGTGTCCCTGTAGTGTCCAGTGGCACAGCATCCCCTATCACCCAAGCTGGGTACTTGAGGTGTGCCCTTCATGTGGGCCAAGTACACCCTCCTCTATAGTTGAGCCTTGCTTACTGTTGGCAGATCAATGGGAGGGATATACAGTCAGCTACAAGAATTGGCTATGACCACTTACTATCAACCTCCGCTCTCCATGCAGGATCAGCTGTACGGGGGTAGGGTTGTGGTGCTCTGACATGGTCTATACCTGTCCACTGGGTGTGCAGGCACTGAGGTTTCCCAGGTGGTGCAGATCAAGGTCAGTCTCCACCTGTGTTTTGCCTGGGGCCACCCTGCCTGAGCTATAAAGCAATCTGAGAAGGCTGATACTTGTGCTGGTATTGGAGATTCCCAGGCAAAGACAAGCTGTGAATTTAGGCTGATTGCTGCTAGTGCCGGGTATGGGACTCCTTAGCAAGAGGTATGGAGGCTGAGGACTAAATGAGCCTGACTGTTGCTTGTTTGAGAGGATTTGGGGAGTTGTGAAGCATGAGTCAAGACCAGCCATTATTATGGAGAAGCAGCTTGGGTGGGCCTGTAAATTGGGTGGGATCCAGTCTTTGGGGATCTCCCAGGTGGGGCAAACAGTGTTAGCCAGATTGATTGAATCTCAGATATGGCACCAGCTTGCTGGCTCTGTTCTTTGGGGGAGGGTTCAGAAAAGGGTCAGTGGCCTTTCCTGCCTTTCTGTCTCAGAGACAGCTGTCACCCAGTTCTCACCTTGATGCCAGACACTTCAGTTTCTCCCTGTATGCCATTGGTGCCTGATTAAGTCCATGTGTAGATTCTTTAAGAGGAATTGCTTGGGATTCCTGTGGTTTCTTCCACTGACTCAGACCTTGCTGGTTTTTGCAGCCAGAAGTTATGGGACTTATCTTCCTGGCACTGGTACATTGGGCTGAGGGGCCTGGTGTGGGGCTTCAACTCCTTGCTCCCAAATTTTTATCCACCATAGGTGGATGTGGGACCAGCCCATTCTGTGTCTCTGTCCTTCCTACCAGTTAGATGGATGTGGTTTCTTTAATTCCATAGTTGTCAGACTTCTATTCAACTCAATTTCTGATGGTTGTTCTATATTTTAGTTGTCATTTTGATGTAGTTGTGCAAGGAGGCGAGCTGTGTTAAACTGTGCTGCCATCTTGACTGGAAGTTCCCCTGTTCCTGGACTTTGATATAACAGTGTTCTTCTTAGGCTACTCAAGACCCATCCAGTTCAATAGTCATGGTAAGACAGACACACACCACCGTACTGAAAGTAGCATAGCTGCAGTTGCTTTGAGGTTTATATTTTCTTGCTTCTCTCTCTTTAAACTCAGATATTAACATTGAGTCCAATTCCTCAGTCTCTTACCAGATATTCTCTAAGCCTACTGTCGTATTTGTCTTGCAGTGTCCTGGTGATGACATGGCATCTGCCAGCTCCAGCCGGGCAGGAGTGGCCCTGCCTTTTGAGAAGTCTCAGCTTACTTTGAAAGGTAAGCGGCACTGTGTGAAGTGTGAGTCATTTTGAGGTCCAGCCCACATTATGGGGAAGAGGTGGAGTTATACCATGTGTTGGTCTAGACAGCCAAATTCTGTGAAATGGCTAAAGATTGTAACTGTTCATTCTCTTAGGGTTCTTGTGTTGTAGCTAGAATTATTGAAGAAGAAGAGAAAAAGGAACTTTTGGCAGAAATGATCTAAAATGGTGATTCTTTCATGCCCCAGTACTCTTTTCTGTTTACACTCATTCCCTCAGTGATCTCATCCAACCCATTCGCTTCAAGTACCACCATTATGAAACCACCGCTAAATTTGTATCTCTAGTCTGACTTTTCCTCTGAACTCCAACAGCCCACTTGTTCATCTCCCTTTGTTTAGTAAACATCTAAAATGTGACATGTCTGGAACTGAGCTCTGAGTTTTTCTCACATATCCTGTATTCAGTCAGGATATCTGGCTGTGTCTATCTTCAAAATGTGGCCAGCGTTCAGCCACTTCTTACCATCCCCACCATCCCACAGGCTGCCATCATCTCAACCCTGTACTAAGGCAGTAGCCTTCCTGCATCTGCCTTTGCCCTCTTTCATTCTGTTGGTCACTCAGCAGCCATTGATTTTGTTAAAATGTAAGCTACCTATTGTTAGTCTTCTCAAACATACCAAGGGTTTTCCATGTTACTCAGAGTAAAAACTGAAGATCCTACATGACATGATTCCCTAGTTTCTCATCTCACTCTTCCACATTTACCCAGCTCTAGCCACGTGGCCTCTTTGCTGTTCCTTGACAATGCCAATCACGTTCCTACCTCTGGGACTTGTACTTGCTGTTCCCTTTGAATGAAATGCCTTTGGCTTGGATATCTACCTGTCTTGCTTCCTTACTTTCTTTAGATCTTTACTCAAAAGTCACTCTCTGCAGCCAGGTCTTCATGATATCCCCACCTAAACCCTCCCCCAGCCCAACTTCCTTATTTCCACCCCCTTCTCTACTTTGTATTTTTCTTCTCAGCCCTCGTCACTATCACAACACCTATTTTTATCTACTTCATTTATTGACTGTCTCCTTCAATGGAATATAAGCACCATGATAACAGGACTTTTTGTGTTTTGTTTACTTTTGACACGTCAATGACTAGAATTGTACTTGACACATGGTAGGCCACGTGTCAAGTACATTGATCAATAAAAATTGCTCAAATGAGAGAATATTGCTTCAGAAGCTTTAGTTCTGCAGAAGAGTCGTGAACTGAGAGATGCCCAGGGGCGGGGGGATAGCACTCAGTATCTGAGCTCAGACTTCACAACGTGGTCATCTTGAGGCAAACTCGTGTCTCTTGTTATTATTTTTGAAATGTAAATGTTATTAATTTAATATATTTGCATACATTAACATAATCTCTTTCCTTAGCCTCCAGTTCCCCAGCTTGGAGGAAACTAGTGTTATCAGTTTCTCGTGTGTCCCTTCCAAGAAACATCAGAGCGGATGTATTTTTAGAATTTCAAGAGCCAGGCTGCCTTCCTTGGAAGGAATACTCTTTGAGCAGTGTATGAGAGCACCTGTTTTCCACCTCTTTACCATCACACTGCATCGTCAGGCTTTTTCCTTTGTCAGTCTTATTGTTAAAAAGCTGTTTTCCTCAGCATAGTTTTATTTTGCATTTCTTTAATTATAGTACTGTTTAGCATCCTATCATACATTTAAGGGAAATATGTATTTTCTTTTTCTGTGGATTGCTTGTTCACATACTTTACCTCTTTCTTATTGAGTTATTTTTTTTAAAGTGTTGAAACATTTTAATGATTTTTCTTGATGTGTCATTGCTGTGCTATACCAGCAGGTTGAGGAAGGAAGAAGCGGATTAGAATGAACTGATAGGGTTTGCAATTTGGGACTCTAGCCTTTACTACCTTACCTAATAATTAGCAAGCCTAGGTTAAAACAGAAGCCTATCTATGGAACCTGGTGACGTCCTGAGGTCCCTACTTGGGGTTCATACTATTCAGGAACATCTACTGACTGCGAACAGATTTCCCTGTTGCCTTTCTTCAGTGTGAAGTAGCATACGAATGTAGAAAGAGCTAACTTGATAATATAGGTGCTTCTCATTGTATGCATTTAATCTATAGGGATTTGATACTGCCATTCAGGAAAGTGGTGGGGAGAAAGAGAAAGAAAGACATAATAATTTGAATAGTGTGGATAGTTCTTCCTCCCATGCATTTTACTGACAGAGCCTACAGTGCAGTTTGGGAGATGTTACTATGCTGTTTCCTCTCTTTGCCTCTGTGCCTTCATGCCTCTTCATAGTGTAATCCCAGAGATTTGAGATACACTTTTTAACTGTATCAGGCCCTTGAACATTTTATCTGATATTTAACTTAAGTAACACAAAGCACAGCAAAGCAAAAAACTGTTTGAAACCTGTTGAAAGGTGATATGCCAGGTTCTATTCTGGTGCCTTTCTAAGAGCTTTTCAAAGGGTATAATTTTGGCTGTATGTGATTTTTGCCTTATTTGTTGATATTAAAAGCTATATCCTATGTGAAGATGTGATTCCATGTAGAAGAGACTGGTGTTTATATTTTATCAAACAGTAAATGAACTTTCTAGATAAACTTGCTTGTATCTTGATGACTTTATTTTGGCCTGTCTTTTAGAAAAAGAAACACTCAATATATCACTCTGCTGATTAGCCATAAATTAGAGGGAGGATGTTTCTTTACTGTGGAGAGACCTGGAAGACCGCACATTTAACTGAGGGATTAAATCCAGCGTCCCCAGCAGGGCAGGCTAGTGTGTGCATCAGTATACAGTGCAACCTGTGTGGTATTCTTGGCAAAAACGTTCAGTGTGAATGTGATCATGAGAAAGTCAGAAACTGCAGAATGTGGCATATTTCTGGATGGCAGCTGGTAGAAGTCTTTAAAAATCACTGTCATTGGGAGAAGCAGGGAGAGCATTCTACATTTTCAAAGGTTAAGGAGGTAACAATCAAATGCATTGTGCTCATCTTGATTGGATCTTAGATTGGGGAAAACAGCTATAAAAATGTGTTTGGAACAATTTGAAGACATTTGGATATGGAATGAATATTGGAGTTGATAGAGTAATTGATTTTTTTCTAGGTATAGTGATGGTGTGCTTAGGAGGGAGAATGTCTTTATTCTTAGGAGTTGCATTCTGAAAGTATTTGGGGCTGATTTCTCATGAGTGCAATTTACTTGCAAAAGATTTTACAGAAAAAAAGTATGTAGACAGACACACACACACAGATCTAGACATAAAATATCATGTGTTTTTATCTTGTGCATTCCAACAGGGTAGCCATATAGCCCCATAGAACTATTTACATTAAAAATAAATTAATTAAGTTAAGTTTATAATTCAAATCCTAAGTTGCACTAGCTGTATTTCCAGTGCTCAGTTTCCACATGAGTCCTATAGGAGTGCATTGGACAGCACTGGTGCGGACCATTTTCGTTATCACAGAAGTGCTCTTGAATAGCATTGATTTAACACAGAGGGGGAAAATGCAAACATGGCAAAATGGTAACAATTGGTGAAGAGCAGGCAATTATTTATTCTGTTCTTTCAACTTTTCTATAGATTGGGAACTTCAAAATAAGACTACTAACTGCAACCTGTGATCCTAGATTGGACCAAAAAAAAAAATATTCTCTTTTCTCTTTTTCTATAATGAACTTTGATGGGACAATTGGCAAAGTTTGAATAAGGTCTGTACATTAGATAATAGTGTTAAAGAATACAAAATTTCCCAATGTTGAAATTATACTACAGTTATATTAGAACATATCTTTATTCTTAGAAATATACACCAAACTATTTAGGGGTAAAGGGACACAGCATCTACAACTCACTCCCAAAGTTTCAGGAAAAAAATGTATATGTGTATGAGAGAAAGTCAGGGGAGAGAAACAGAATAATAAAGCAAATATAGTAAAAAAATTGGTATGTGGAAAGTTTATAGGAATTCTTTATATTATTCTCGAAACTTTTCTAAAAACTTTGCTGAAATTATGTAACAATTAAAAAAAGGGAAAATGTAGGAAAAAAGATAGGGGGAAAAGCTAGAGGACGAGAAAGGAAGCATCGTGGCAGAGTTCAAAGAACTAATTTGGCTGGGAGACTCAACTTTGGGCTTAGCTCTGGCTCCGACTAGTTCTAGGATTTTTTCATTTTATCTCCCTGGATCTTAGTTGGCCAAATTATTAAATAAAGGGTTTGAACCTGTTGATTTGAAAGAAGCTGTCTAGATCAAAATTATTAGGACTCTCATCATTAATCCACCCCCGCCTTTTTTTTTTTTTTTTTTTTTTAAGAGCTTGCATGCAGAGCTACTCTTGTACCACAAGGTGGCCTCAGTTAACCTTGATCTATCTGTACAGTATTTTTCTACTCTGGGCCACATTTCCTATACCCAGCCTTTTTTTTTCTGGTACCATCCTTTGTTGTTCCTGAATCCTAGCCACAACTTATTTTTTGTTCTTTGAATTTTCTCTACTCTTCTTTTGGGCCTGGAGAGGAGAGCTATTGCTAAAAACAATCCAGAGGTGGGTTGGTTGTTTGCCAAATCGTGGACTCTTATAGGACTGTCACCTCTCAAAAGGGTCTGGGAGGGAGAGGGTTGCCAACTCTTGACGCGGGGGAGCTCAGGCTAGGAGAGTCCTGCAATCGTGTGTTATGCATGTCAGTAATATGGTTTGACTTGGGGCATTGGATTGAAGCCACTTAGATGTGTTTCATCTCAACAACCTGGTTGACATGTGCTCCAAGAGGAGCTTGTCTAGTCTCCTGCAAGTGCTTGCTTAGCTTGTGCTGAGTCCCTGGCTCGTTGGTGCCAAGTGAACATCAGAAACGCTGCCACATGAGGAGGAAATGCAGATGGTTAACAAAAAACAGTCAGTCTCACTAGTAATTTAAGAAAAGCATTAGAACAAATAAGCGAAGTCTGGTAGTGGCATACAGCATGGTGTAGTCAGACTGCCCAGTGGCACATCCTGGCCCAAAGCTCCCTGGCTGTGTGGCCTGGGGCAGGGACCTGGCTTCCTCAAGCCTGTTTCCTCCTGGATGAAATGTGGGTGACGATGCATTCCCTGCCTCAGGGGTTCATTGTGAGGGTTCAGTTAGAGAATGTGTGCTTAGCATAGTATCTGTAAAAGAAGTACTCATTAAATCACAGCTACTATCTTTACACCACTTTTTTTTACCTATATCATATTTACAAAGAATGAAAAAACAGTGGACTCAGTGTTATGCAGTGTTGGGTGAAGTGGAGATATTCTTATAGCTTTCATGGACATTTACATAGGTTTACCCTTTTTGGAAAGGAAATTAAGCAGTTTCAAGAATTTTTAAAAATGTCCATATCCTTTGGAAGAATACTTGAAATGCAAGCAAATACTCTATATACATTTGTGGCAATTTTCCCAGAGCAAAAAATCAGAAGCAATCTATTCATCAGTGAAAGAACAGTTAACTAAATTATGGCATATTCTTATAATGGGCTTATATTACAACCTTTTACTATGTATTTTGGGAGGAGAAGAGTTTTTAAAGAAAGAATTGGAACTGTAAAAGAGGAATGTCTAAAAGTTTGGATTTACCAGTGTCTTGTTTTTAGGTAGGAGTGATTTTTATTTCTTATACTTCATATTTTTTAATGCCCTCACATTTTTTAAAATACGTTTTCTTAAAATCGGGGAAAAACAAAATTTATTTTTTAAAAGAAACAGCTACAAAGAGTGAGACCATTTGCCACAGGGGGGCAGCTGGGAGCCCTCTGCCTCATCCTTCACTTCTTTCTTTCCCATCCAGTGGTGTCAGCAAAGCCCAAGGTGCACAATCGCCAACATCGAATTAACTCGTTTGTGGAAGTGGCAGTGGATGGACTCCCCAGTGAGACCAAGAAGACTGGGAAGCGAATTGGGAGCTCCGAGCTTCTCTGGAATGAGATCATCATTTTGTAAGAGAGAATCCCTTCTCTTTGAATGCAGTAACATGGGGGAAAGAGAGAAGGCGCTCCAAGGGGGTTGTGGGAGATCCAGGTGTCCTGTGGAGCCTTTAACTCTTTTGCCTTTGGTACCTGAGGTGCTGCCTCTCTTTAAGTGTTTCCACATGATCGAGCTCATAGAGTGTTCATTATTAGCTAGATGGTTACAGGGTCAGCTTTGAGGGTGGGAGAAGTGGTCATGTGAGCATCTTCCTGTTTGGGGTTTTCTTTCCCCCTTCCAGTTGTCAGCAACATCTGTTTTCTTCTAAGTGATAAGAGTGACTGATTTGCTTGGATGTGATGAATCAAGTATTTTTTTTTCCAGGAATGTCACAGCCCAGAGTCATTTAGATTTGAAGGTCTGGAGCTGCCATACCTTAAGAAATGAACTGCTAGGCACCGCCTCTGTCAACCTCTCCAATGTCCTGAAGAACAATGGGGGCAAAAGTACGTATGAGGAAGGGGTGGCTGATGTGGTTCATTTATGTGGGTGGGGAGAAGAATTCGGAGGCATGGATTTCTCTCAGTAGGGCCGATAAACCCGGTGATGCCATTTCCTTCAGGACTGGGGGCTGCAGTGACTCTGCTCCCCTTGGATGCTATCTGGAGTTTTAGGAAGGCTGAACACTGCTTTCCTCCTGCTGAATTCAGCCCCTTTTCCCAGGGGGTGTAGTGGTGGGTATAGTGATGTGTCCTCTTGATCCTTCGTAAGGTCATTGCTTTTCCTCTGCCTCTGCCCCTCTTTTTCTAGTCCAGGAGAGATGGGACATGTAGAATCAAACTGTCAAATGCCTCCAACCAACACCATCACTTCCCTAGTCTGGGTCCTGGAACAGAACAAAAGGAACTGTGTGCGTGTGTGTGTGTGTGTGTGTGTGTGTGTGTGTGTGTGCGTGTGGGATGGTGTTACAAATACTGCCCTGTGCTTAGTAGGCACTCAATAAACATTTATTGGATGTTAGAATGTGGTGGAAGCTCTATCATAATTATTCAGGGTGCCTCTGCTGTGTGGAATTCTACACTCTAACATCTATTTATTGTTGTTTGTGGTCGGTGGCATAACCGTGGCTGTGGTATCTGAACCCTCTCTCATAAAAGCCTCTATTCATAGCATTTCCATATGTGGCGAGGGAATGCCACAGAAAGAAAGGCTCCTTTTTCTCTTGAAGGCTGCTGTCTAGAAAATATTTTCTGAAAGTGGATGTAGCTGAAGAGAGGTGTGGGGGTGGGGTGTGTGGAGTCCCAGGGAGAACGCTGCATTGATTTGAGTCCTTTCTTTCTGAGGCCTTGTCCTTTCTGCTGGGCTCACAGAGATGTGAACCCACCCTGGCTGTGGGAATGGCTTAAAACTAGGCTTATGTCTCTATTTTAGTTCTGCAGGGAACTCCCTGATGCTTAGTCTTCCGAGTTGGTCTTTATTATCCCAAACTTTAGGCTGCCTTTTATTATTTGATTCTTGAAGAGGATTACATTTATTATGTCATTTGGAAACATATTTGTGCGTGTTCTCGCATTCGGGCCAGCAGCCCGCTGATTCAGGTCAGCTCACAGGAGGAGTGCCCTTTTCTTTCCTTCTTCACTTGTCCAGTCATCACACTTTTTCTTTTGATTATAAAAGTAATTGTAGAAAACCTGGGAATTACAGAAAAGCACCCAGACACACAAAGAAAATAAAATCTTCTGCAAGCACAGCACCTAGTGATAATTATTAACATTTTGATATATACTTTCCTCAGCTTTTTTCCTGTGTGCAATTGTGTATTGATATTTAAGGCGTCAGTGGAACAAAATCGAGATCATAGACAAACAGTACTTTGCAACGTGCCTTTTTCTATTGAAAAATGTATCAAGTATCTTTATTTTTAATTATTATAAAGTATGCATAATGTCAAATGGATCGTCTTAACCATTTTTAAGTGCACAGTTTAGTAGCATGAGGTACGTTTGCATTAGATGCAGCCTTCACTGCCATCCATCTCCAGAGCTTTTTGTTTCCCCCACTCAAACTCTGTACCCATTAAACACCAACTCCCCTTCCCCTCCCTTTTCTCAGTTCCCCATTAGTCTGCTTTCTGTCTCTGACTTGGACTCCTCTAGGTACCTTGTACAAGTGGAGTCATGCAGTATTTGCCTTGTTGTGACATGCTCATTTCACTTAGCATAATGTCCTCTAGGCTCAATCTCCTTTTTAAAGGCTGAATAACGTTCCATGGTATGAACATACACATTTTGTTTATTTATCCATCCAAAGACGCTTGGGTTGCTTCCATCCTTTGCCTATTGTACATACTGCTGTTTTGAACATGGGTGTACAAATATCTCTATAACTTCCTAATGTCAATTCTTTTGGATACCTACCCAGAAATAGAATTACTATTTGTTTACTAATACTAATTACTGATGTGCTATTCTATTTTCAATTTTTTGAAGAACCACCATACTGTTTTCATAGCTGCTACACCATAAAATATATCAATATAGCTTTAATTTTTCTTCTGAAATTCAGTTTTTGATGACTTCCTGGTAGTAGTCTATCAGATAGCTGTGTGAAAAAATGAATATTTGGATAGATTTCAGTATTTCACAATCACAAAAAATACTATGATAGTCTCGAAAGTTTTAAAGTCTTTGTGCCCACTGTTTAAAATTTACTCGAGATAAATTATTGAACATGGACTTGCTGGGTTTAAACATTTTTCAAGGTTTGTGATACAGTATATACTGTCAGATCACCCTCCAGAAAAGTTCTACCAATGTACCTTCCCTACAGCAATGGCCGAGATCGCTGGTTTCTGTTGCACCTTGGCATTTGTTAGATTTATCTTTAAGAAAAAAATTATTATTGTTTACCTATTTGATAATTAACATTATTCCAGAGTTGGTTCATTTCTGTCTTTTTGGCTGTAGTATTTTAAAGTAAATTAGAGATGTATTGGCATTTTATCCTAGATTCTTCACCATACATCCCTTAAAAATAGGGTGTTTTCTTCCATAACTACCATATCAGCATCACACCTTTCATATTGACGTGATTGCCTTATTATTACCTACTACCCAGTTTATATTCAGTTGTATGAATTATCTCAAAGTGTTGTTTTAAAGTTGGTTTGCTTGAATCTGGGTTTGGACTGGGTCCTCTCATTCCATTTGGTGGTTATTTCTGTGAAGTATCCCCACTTCCACCCCACTGATTCAGTGATTTAAAGTGTGTTTATTGCCTTATCCTTTGTTCATCCTTATATTGAAGTGTGCAGTTTTCACTTTTAGTGTTAAAAGAGCTCTTTATATGTTAAGGCTATTATTTTTTGTCTTATAATTTGTAACCATTTTTCCAGCTTTTAATTTGCAATTTAATTTTGTAGATTTTCTTTTTTTAAATGGATATTTTAATGCTTTGTATTTTCAGCCTCTTCTTTTAGGTTTTAAAAGGCTTTACCCATTCTGAGATCAGGTAGTCATCTCTATTTTTTTCTAATTCATTGTGATTTTATTTTTTCACATTTTATTTTCTATCCAAATGAATTTTATGTTATGCACAGTGTAAGTGGGAAATGTATTTGTTTTCCCAAATAGTTAACCAATTGCTTTAACACTGCTTATTGAATAATCTATCTATTTCTTCCTAGTGATTTGATTTGCTACCTTCAGTGTATATTAAAAACATATGTATACTTGGGCCTGTGTAGGAACTTTCCATTGTATTTGTTGTTTTAACATCACTCTGTCTTAGCTATTGTGGCATTATAATATATTTTAATATCTGACAGTTCACATGTCTCTTCCTTTCAAAATCTTCCTCCCTCTTTTCTTTGCACATATGACATTATCACATGATACAAATTATTTTGTCAGGTTCTCCCCTCTTCCTACTTTCCTTCCCTCAAATCCCTTGAGATTTTACTAGAATCCTACCATTTGTAAAGCTCCTTTCTGGAGAATTTCCATTCTGACTCTTCCTATCCAGGAATATGGGATGTGTCTCAATCCATTCAATTCATTTTGAAGTTATCTTTATATAGACTCTTTTAACTTTAAAAATAACTTTGCTGTTATTTTTAATAGTATCTTTTCCTATGGTGTTGTCCAACTTAGTGTTGGTAGCATGTGACTATTAGTTCCTGCATTTTCTTTTATATTCTATCAGTTGCTGAATTCTTAGTATAGGTTTGGTTTCTTTGGCTTTTCTTTGTAGGCATTTATGTGGTTTCTAAGACTGATAATTTTGCCCACTTATACTTCTTTTTCTTGTGAGTTGCTTCGTGTATACTTCTCAGTTTTAGTGGTGCTGGAGTAGGTGTTCTGCCCTGTCTAATAACCATGTTCCTAGTAACTCTGCATAAGGTTGGGTGTTAGTAATCTGTCTTCTTGGTTTATTAATTTTTTTTAAGTCAGGAAAGGGGTTGAATTTTTAGCAAATACCTTTTAACCAACCATTGGGATAATTATATGATTTTCTTCTTCCAGTTTATTACATTAGTTTCCTAATAGTAGCAATCTAGAATTTTTAGAATATACCTAATTGCTCATACTAGATTATTTCTTGAAAGTTTTTGTTAGAATTGCTTGTTAATATTTTATTTGGGGGTTTTTCATCTATACTCACAAGTTACATTTGTCTGTAGTTTTGTACTATTTTTGTCAGGTTTGGAATTGAGGTTAAGCTAATTTTATACACTAAGTTGCAGTGCTTTCCAACTTTGGGAACAGACTGTATAGCATGGGAATTATCTGCTCCATGAGCACAGGAAGGAGCTCACCCATGAAACCCACTGGGTCTGGCAGATTTCTTTGAAAGAATTCTTTGATGGCTTTTCCAGTATTTTACCCCATAATGATTGGTTTGTTCAACTTTTCTGATTCATCTTGCATCAATGTTGTTAATTTAAATATCCTGAGAAAATTGTTGCATGAGATTCTCAAATTTATTCATATAAAGATATTAAATAGAATTCTCATTTAAAAAATGTTTCTCCTTTTCCACTTAAAATTTTTTGTATTTGTGTTTTTCTCCCAATTTTTTTCTTGACTAGCATAAACATTTTTGTTTTGGTTTTTAATTAATATTTTACAGGACAGTGTCTTGGATTTATTTATCAACTATACCACATTTTCTAAGGATAATTTCCATTTTTGACTTTATTAATGTTTTTCAACTATTTGTCCTTAGGTTTGTTATATATATTTATTTAATCAGTCAGTAAGTCATTTATAACTTTTGAATTGAAAGCCTAGTGCATTTATTTTTGTTCCTTCTTGTTTAATAATGCAAACTTTTTTTTTTAGAGTATAAAGTGAAAATGAGTTTATTAGTGAAGCCATGAGACAGAGAGGGGCTTCTCCACAGACAGAGCAGCCCCCCGTAGCAGAATTTGCTTTCTTTATTGAGATTCATTTAATAGGGGGTGGTAGCATATTCCATAAGGGGGAGAAATAGTCATATTCTTCCAGGGAGAAGAGTCAGGACTTCTCAGAGGAGCCCTGTCAGCCATGTTGTGTCCTTGTATGGGCTTCCCATTTCTGATCATGGCGTGAGGGGTGTGCTGTTTAGCATGCTAGTATATTACAATGAGCATATAATAAGGGTAATAATAAATTACAAAGAGCATATAATATGTTAGGTGAAATTAATCACAGTGTTGGATTGAGCTGATCTCTGCTGGTTTTGAGCCCTAAATCCAGTGGAGGGTGGTCTTCTTCCAAAACATTGTTGCTTTGAACTTGACTTTGATTTTATTCCCCCCCCAAGCATTCAATTGTTTTCTTTTAAGGAAAAGTGCACACATATTCAGTGGTACACAGCTCAGTGAATATTTATATTTGTTCACACTTGTGTAATCACCACTCAGATCAAGACAGAGAAAGTTTCTAGGGCCCCAGAAGGATCCCTACGTGCCTTATAATTAATATCCCTTTCTCCCACCCTGAGCTAACCACTATTCTGACTTCTGTCACTATTGATTAGTTTTGCCTATTCTTGAATTTCATATTAGTGAAATCATATAGTATGTTTTCTTGTGCCTTGTTCATCATTATATATGTGAGATCTATCCATGTTTTTACATGTAACAGTAGTCTTTTTTTTATAGGGGTGTAGTATCCTAGTATATAAATATACAATGATTTATTTGTCTATTCAGTTGGTGGACATTTGGGTGGTTTTCAGTTTTGGGCCATTATGAGCAAAGCTGCTGTGAACATTCATATATATGTATTTTAGAGGACACATACATAATTTCTATTGAGTATATTTATACCCAGGGGCTTTGGTTCCTGTGGTGGATGTGTGTTTAGCTTTAGTAGATACTAGCAAGCATTTTCTGGTGGTGAGCCACTTTCCCATCTCATACCTTTTGCTGTGTTGTTCTTCTCACTGTTTGTAATTACAGTTGCGATTTTCCCTTTAAGCCCAGAGTATTTGCAAGGATGTTTTCTAAGTTCCCCAGGACTTCTGTTGTTTGTGGAAGCAGCTACAGCTCCTGCCACTCTTTCCAGCACCAGCCTTAGTGCTTTGAGTGTGTGGTTGTGTTGAGTAGTGAGATACTTCAGATGCGAATTTAATGGAAAATGTGGGTTATAATAGGGCAATGGGCTGCTTTTCTTAGAAAAGCAAATCTTAAAGGATGACAATGACATGGCTGATATGTATGTAATATTCCAGCCATGTTTTTTAAAGTCTTCTGTTAGCTCAAGACTGTTTCTGGTGATTGTAAATCTGTCATACAGAGAAGTGGTTATGAACATGTAGACTCTGGAGTCAAACTACCTGGGTTTGAGTCCTGATTCCACTAGCTTTGTGATGTGACAGTAACTTAACTTTCAGTTTCCTCTTCTGTAAAATATTGTTTTGAGATTAAGTGAGCTAACTTGGCACTCATAAGTATATATAAGCAGTAGCAGTAGTAGTGGTTACAGTCTCCTTCGGCACTTTTCTTCCCAAGATTGGGAGGTTCAGATTCAGAGGTGGACAACAGAGATCCTATTTCCTAATGTAGGACCTGCTTGCCTGAGTGGGAGGCAGCAGTGAAGTTTTCCAGGACAGAATTCCATGACTGAACACATGCCAAATCTTTGAGAGTTGTGGAGTGGGGAGTCTGATATTAATGTGGGATGTTTCAGCACCATTGTCTTGGTGCCTGCACCCCTTGGGGAGCTGCTGGGCTGGATGTTTCCAGACTAAGTATCAATAAAGTTACATAGGGTAATGGGTCGCAGTGTGTTAGGTGACTTCTCTGACTGTGGCCTGGTCTTCCTGAAACCACCTTTCCTGGGAAAGGGCTGATCAGTAGCAGTTGTCCTACCTGGAGTTTTTCTGTTCCACGAGATACAATTCCTTCTTTCATTTGCTCCCTTGTTTTCTCCTGGGTGGACTTGGAAGTTGACTGGGAAACGCAGCTGGTGTTTTCTGCCTTCCCCTGGCAGAGGGTTGTTATGGTGGAGGGTTTGACTCAAGTCCTGCAGTTGCATAATGGACAGTCTTGGCTGACTTTCTGTTGGGACATCAGTCTGGCTGTGGCTGCAAAAAGGACTTGACCAAAAGTGCTGGTTTGGCTCTTAAGACAGCTCTAGTCATCTCTATGCAGAAGGCACACTTTGAGGTTGAATATTGATTTTCAAAAACTGTTTTTTAGAGGAATTTTCATATATTCCCCATCATCCAGCTTCTGTAGTTATCAGCATTTTTTGACTGTACCTGCCCACTGGATGATCTTTCAAAATTGATAGCAGATAGGGCCCAAGACTCAGTTTTCTTTTGGAGCTCTCCTCTTCTGCAGGTGGCCTCGTTAACACTATGGACCTTGGTATGGCCAGATTGTCCTACTTTTAAGGAGGGAAATGTACCTTGAGGTAGATTAGAAAAATTTATTTTATTTTTAGACAGAGGGGAAAAGGGGGAGAAAGAGAAGGAAACATCAGTGTGTGGTTGCCTCTTGCGTGCCCCCTACTGGGGATCTGGCATGCAACCTAGGCATGTGCCCTAATTGGGAATTGAACCGGTTGCCCTCTGGTTTGCAGGCTGGTGCTCAATCCACTGAGCCACACCAGCCAGGGCTGAAGTAGATTTTTTGCAAACTTCTTTATTTTAAAATAATTTTTTAAAAAGTTACAAGAATAGGACAAAGAACTCCCCCATATTCCTCAACCACCTATTAATATTTTGATTCATTTGCTTTAACGTTGTCTCTAAACATACATGTATAATTTTCTGAATCATTTCAGAGAAAATTATAAACCTTGTACTGCTTTATCCCTAAATACTTATGTCTATTTCCTAAGAAGAAGAATATTTTCTTATATAACCACTGTACAATTAACCAAATGAAGAAATTTAACATTTTTATAATATTATTATCTAATTCAAATTTTCTAGTTGTTGCAGTCATGCACTTAGAGTGAATTCCTCCCCCCCACCCCGCCCCCCACCCTGGTCCAGGATCTCAGTTAAAATTATGCATTGCATTTAGTCGTCATATCTCCTTAAATCTGGGGTCAGTTCCTCAGCCATTTTTGTCTTTCATGACACTCATTGTTGAAGAGCACAGGCCAGCCTTCTGGGGAATAACCCCTCATCCTGGCTTTGTCTGATGTTTCCTCATGCTTAGATTCAGGGCGTGCAGTGTTTTGCAGGAACACTCAGAAGTGAAGTATCCTTCTCAGTGCCTCATGTCAGGTGCACGGCTTTACTTGTTTCATTATTTAAGATGTTGATTTTGATCACTTGGTTAAGGTAGTGTCTGCTAGGTTTTTATGCTGTAAAACTGCTGTTTCTCTTTGTAACTAAAAAGTCATTTATGGGGAAATACTTCGAGACTGTAAATATCAGTTCCTCGTCACAACTTCGCCTACTGGTTTTTGCATTTAGAAATGTTCATTAATGATTTTTGTCTGGATCAGCTATTACCGTGATGGTTGCAATCCCTACCTCCCCGATTTTATCATTCCTTCCACATTTATTAGTTGGTGTACTGTAGCAAGGAAGTGCTTTTTCTTTTTCCTTAGGTATGCATGTATTATCAGTCTTAACTCACAGATTCTTATTTTGTTCAGTGGATTTTCATTTATTACTGCCATTATTTTGATGCTTGAACTATCCTTTGTTTGGCTTGTGGGTGCCTCTTCAAGCTTGCTCCTATATCCTTTTGATATGTCCCCATCTTATTTTCCAAATATAATCCAATATAGATAGAATTTACTATATGATACAGGTGGCATTTCAGATCAGAAGAGATAGACAATGGCCTTAGGACCATCAGCTAACCCACACCAGCAGCATGGACCCCAGACCTGGAAACATGTCAGAAATGTAAATTCTGAGCCCTTATTCCAGAAACTCTGGGTCTGGGTCTGTGTTTTAACAAACCCTCCAGGGGATTCTGGTGCATACTTTCGTCTGAGAAACACTGAGCTACCACTTGGGAAAAATAAAGTTAGATACCCTCCTTATACTGACACTTACGATGGTTCTCTTTGTTTAGTTTTTTAAACATTTAACCCTTTAATCAGTCAAGTTTATTTTGGTATATGATGGGGGATAATGATCTAGTTGTTTTTTTACCCTAATACAATAGGTTTACAGTCTCACTATTTTCATTCAAGGGTATGTTATTAAGATTCTATTATTTTTAGAGAGAGGGGAAAAGAGGGAGGAAGAGAGGGCAAGAAACATCAGTGTGTGGTTGCCTCTTGGCAAACCCCCTTCTGGGGGCCTGGCCTGCAACCCAGACATGTGCCCTGACTGGGAATCAAACTGGCGACTCTTTGGTTCACAGGTCTATGCATAATCCACTGAGCCACACCAGCCAGGGCTCTCCTCATTGTTCTTCTTTAAAACTTGGCTCTTGAGCCTTCGTTTTCCCTGACAGACGTTATGTATACACCTATGCACACATATATACACAGACATGCAAATATCTATTTCTGTGTTTCTATATTAAACACCATGAGTTCATACTGAAACCTCTAATTCTAATTCCACTCCACAGTGTTCTTCCTAACCTTCCTTCATTCCATATGAGAACCCTGGCTCTTAACATCATCCATATGATAACTCATTCCCTCAGTTCTATGATGCACAGAAGGCGGTTTGAGAATTGCAGTGCTCATAGCACTGTGATCAATGAAGTAGACTTTGAACATGTCCTTGTTTATGCTGCTGTCCATTTTCTATATGTCTCTTTTCTTTATACCATGTGTGTCTTCCAAATTAAAAAAGAAGAAGACACCGCCCTGGCTGGCGTAGCTCAGTGGATTGAGCACGGGCTGCGAACCAAAGCATCGCAGGTTCGATTCCCAGTCAGGGCACATGCCTAGGTTGCGGGCCATGGCCCCCAGCAACCGCACATTGATGTTTCTCTCTCTCTCACTCTTTCTCCCTCCCTTCCCTCTCTAAAAATAAATAAATAAAATCTTAAAAAAAATAAAAAAGAAGAAGAAGAAAGCAAATATCTCCCTATTTCTTTAAAAATCTTACAAGCAGAGGGTTGTTCCCACACTTTATGTTCCAAGAACAGAACAGATAGGCCAGTCAGGAGGGTGCACTGCCTCCCTCGCTCTTCTGTGAGGATGGCGAGTGGTGGTGGGTGGGCTGTGCACCTCAAGGAGGCATGGCTGACAGACAGTGCGTGCATTTATTTCAAAGTAAACACAGCACTGTTTTTCCAGTTTTTCAACGGAAAGATAAACAAAACTACCGATCCTTGGAACTTGAGTCAGAGGGAGAAGAGGGAAAGTGAAAAAAAATTGCTCTACAGTTAAAAACAATTTTAAACTTAAATTTGAAAAGTCGTTCACTGTTTCTTCAGCTGAGGAGGAGGTGGGCAAGGGAGAAATGTGAAAGGCAGTATGTGACGATGGGACATAGCTCCCGACTTGAAGAGGCCAGGTGATAGAAACGGCCAGGCCAGTCCCGCATAGCCAATTAGTTGTTTGTATGAACCCGATAAACCACAAGACCCGGTTATTTCAGTCTTGAGGAATGCTCACAGGAAATTCCTGAGAAGTTTTCTCTTGCTCCCCGAATTGAAAATATTAATATTTTTCTCATTATAAAAGTAATATATGCTCCTAAAACTGAAAATATTATTGCTATTTTTCTGATATTCATGATTATTGAAAACAAAGGCAAAATATTCATAGTGCTTCGTATGTATGAGGCATTGTTTTGTTGAATCCTTGGTCTATATTAAAATTTATTCAGTACTGCTTCATACGCATGAGATGGATTGTATCACCATCCATCCCCTTTGCTGAGGACATGCTGGCAGATGTTATATAATTTGCCTAAAACCACACAGTAGGTGGTGGCAGAATCGGGATTTAAACCAGGCCTTTCTGTCTCAGAGATTCTGCCTGTAATCTCTGCATATACTCTCTTCTAAGGAAAGAGAAGGTTAAATCACTTGCAATTTGATTTTTCAGAGCTAACCCTGTTAATATTGTGTTGTATATCCGCTAAGCTTCTTTTTTGGTATGTAAATCATATATGCATGTATGTGTGTATAAACTATTTTTTTCCAAAGTGGAAACTCACTATATATACTGCTTTGTAACTTGCCTTTTTTTTTTAACCCAGTTTTTTCCTCTTCAATAAAAGCAGATTATTTTTAATGGCTGCAATAACCTTTTTTGTATGAAAGCACTATAGTTTAACCAATCTTTTATTCTTGGCCATTTCTATTTCTTTATTACTATAAGCAAGACTCTTTTTTAAAAGTTGAATTTATTGGGGTAACATTGGTTAATAACATTATATAAGTTTCAGGTGTACAGTTTTACAATACATCATCTGTATATTGCATTGTGCGCTCACTACGCAAAGCCTAGTCTCCGTCCATCACCATGTATTTGACCCCCTTACCCTCTTCATCCTCCCTTTCTCCTGTGTCTCCTCTTGTAACCACCATACTGTTATCTGTGTCTTTAAGCTTGTTAGTTTTGTTTGCTCATTTGTTACTTTTTGTTTTATATCTCACATATGAGTGAAATCATATGGTTCTTGTCCTTGAATGTCTGACTTATTTTACTTAGCATGATACTCTCAAGATCCATCCATGTTGTTGCAAATGGCAATAATTTGTCATTTCTTTTTGTTGCTGAATAGCCTTCCATTGTATATAGGTACTGCGTCTATATCCATCATTGGATTAAGGACACTGAGGTTGTTTCCATTTCTTGGCTATTGTGAGTAATGATGGGATGATCATAGGGGTATACATATCTTTATGAATAAGTGTTTTGAAATCTTTCAGGTAGATACCCAGAAGAGGAATTGCTGGGTCATATGGTAGCTCTCTTCTTTATTTTTTGAGGAAACTCCATACTATTTTTCATAGTGGCTGGACAAATTTACATTCCCATCAGCAGTGTTCAAGGGTTCCCTTTTCTTCACATTCCCTCCACCAGTTGTTTTTTGTCTCATGGATAACAGCCATCCCACCAGGTGTGAAGTGGTATGTCATTGTGGTTTTGATTTGCATGTCCCTTAGAGCTAGTATGGTTGAGTACTTTTTTACTTACCTGTTCGCCATCTGTATATCTTGGAAAGTGTCAGTTCCTCTGCTCATTTTTTAATTGGATTTTTTGTTGAGTTATATTAATTCTTTATATATTTTGATTATTAGCCCCTTATCAGAGGTATCGTTTACAAATATCTTCTCCCATTCAGTTGGTTTCCTTTTTGTTTTGTTGATGGTTGTGCTGAAGCTTTTTAGTTTAATTTGATCTCATTCATTTGTTTTTGCTTTACTTTCCTTGCTTTTGGGGTCAAGTTCTCAAAAACCCCTTTGAGACCAAGGTCCTTAAGTTTATAAGCAAGACTTTTTGGTAAATTTTTGTAAAGATATCTTTGTGCTCTTTTTCTTTCTTTTTATGGTAGTAAATTTTTAGGAATACGATTAGTGGGTCAAAAGACAGGCGTGTTTCAAGTGTTTTGACGCCTGTGGCCTGGGTCTGCTGCAAAGACTGGTGTGCCTGGTCCCCCATCCTCAGCGGCACTGGGCATCGTCAACCTGTTAACCTCTGCTGATCTGTCTGTTCAGGCGCAGAAAGTGATTTCTCTTTGTTATTTTTAATTTGCATCTTTTTTCTTTTCTCCTCCTTTTCTTTTTGAGAAACTTCAAAGTAGATTTTGCCTTCGTTGCCCTGATACAATTGCTTGTGCGAAGGTCACCTGTCACTTCCATGCTGCTACAGCCAGTGGTCAGTTTTCACCCTTAGAGACTGGGTGCAAGGAATCGATCCCTCCCTGACTTTGTTTTTTCACTTGGTTCTCAGGACACCACACCCTACTGGTTTTCTGTTTGTCTTCCTGGTCACACTTTTTCAATCTCCTTTGCTGGTTTCCTCCTTGCCAGTCTGGAAACACTGGCAATCAAAATTAGCGTAATCTTGTATCTACGTGTTTTGTACTCCTTTCTTTCATCATCTAATCTGGCATTGAGACAGATTAGTTAGAAGCTAGGAAAATTCTTTGACAAATAGGATGGGGAAACTGAGACAGATAGTTAAATAGATGGCTGAGCAATTTACAGCCAGCTAATGAATCACAAGATCTTATCTTCCTTAATTAAGGACACTCAGCAGGAAATAGTTTACACCTTCCAGACCCTGCCAGGAGCAGACCTGCCTTGGTCCTGGTGCCTTTCCTGTGATGTTCTCTGAAGGCAAAACTGACCAGAGAATGACCTTGATCCCTCCTGATGCATCAGCGTATCAAAGGACATATCTGATTGAATATTCTGATGGAGACCTTCCCTAAAATTCCCACCTTCAGAAAACAGATAAAAACCCTTAAGACAAAGGACTCAGTGCATGGCTCCTTTGAGCACGCCCACGCCTCTCCCCCACTTCTTTCCGTAGGCATGTATGTTTTGCCTTCTTTCTCCTGAGCTTCAAAGCTTCCCAGGAGAATTCCCTCTTTTTCCCCTGAAACTTGTTTCCTGAGTCCATGCAGCCCAGCTGGCTCACTTCTTCTGCCTCCATGACTCTCTTTCTATAGGGCTAAGGCAGCCTCGCTTAAGCTGAACTCTTTTCCTTACATTTCCAAAGGGTCAAGGCAGCCCTCTCAGTTCACTCCTGTTGCTGTAATCTTGCCTTCCTTGGTTTCACTGTCCCCAGCTTTAATAAGCGTACTGTCAAAAATCACCTGGACTTGTATCATGAAATCTTTCCTGCACAAAGTCAAGAACATACACGTTTCAGACTGTGCTGGAGTAGACCTGCCTCAGTTCTGGTCCCTTTCTGGTGACAGTATCATGAGCATAAAATTGGTTTGTACACTTGTCACTCACAGCCTGAGCCTCCCCTGGCTTCCTCTGTCTCAGGCAATGGTGATTCTCTGTTGCTCAGACTAAAAACTTTGCTGTCCTCCTTGATGTCACTCTTTCTGTTACATCCCACATCAGGTCTGTCAGCCAGTCCTGCCCATATCACCTCCAATGTATATTTGAGGATCTGACTGTTTCTTACAATGACTGCTCCTATTTTGGATGTCCAGGTCATTGTCACTTCTCAACTGCTAGAGGCAGGGCCCCCTAGATGGACCTCCCTGCATCTGTCTTTGTCTCAGTACAGAATATTTTTGAAAGAGCAGCTGGGATAATCCAAACTGTTAGTCAGATCTTATCACTTCTCCAGTGGTTTCCCATTGTACCAAGAGTAAAAAATAATGTCCTTCCCTAATCGGCCTAAAAGACCCTCCCTCATTTTGTCACTTCTCTGTTACCTCATCTCAAACATTCTCCTTCCCTCTTCCAGCCCCTTCTGGCCCACAGGCCGCCTAATTGTTCCTCTACCCCCCCGCTGCTCTTAACCTCACAGCCTTTGCACTGGCCTTACCTTCTCCCTAAAATACTCTTCCTCATGTGTTCTTGTGGTTTGCTCCTTCACCTCCTTCCTGTCTACCCAGATGTCACCTCAGTGAGGCCTTCCCTGACCAGGCTGTCCTTTAAAACGGTGTACATATCAGTGCTTTTTGAAAAATTTACTGAGTTGTGCAACATCACCATGAACATTCCTATCACCCCAAAAAGACCCCTCACACCCATTTATTGTTCATTTCTGTTCCCACCCCCAGCCTCTGGCAACCACTCATCTGCTTTCTGTCTCTGCGTATTTGCCTTTTCTGGTCATTTCATACAAATGGAACCATACAGTGTATGGCCTTGACCAAACTATCTTAATTGTGACTCATCCCTATATAACATTTCCTGTTTCCTTTCCCTGATACATATTCTTTTTTTTTTTTAAGCAATATCCTTGCATAATTCTGCTTATTTTGTTGATTGATTTCATTCACCGTCCCCTATAACAAGAATGTAAGCTGCATGGGAGCAGGCATTGTTTGATTTTTGTTCACTCATGTGCATTCCTCCATCCCTGTGCTGAGAACACAGAGAAGACACTAATATATAATATATTATATAAAAATAATGCAAAATAATATCAGTGGTATGTTATGTGTATTATATTGAATTAGATGAGTGAGGATGAACGTCTTTTCTTGTGAGTTAGGTTTTTGCAGCAAGTGTCATGGCCCACCTCTGAGGCAGAGCTGGGACCCGGGCAGTGCTGGGTGGCCTCTCGGGGGAGTCCTCAGGCCGCCTCTGTCCCAGCCTCCAAATGTCAGCCTTTGTTCCACTTTACCCCATCCTGTTGCAGTTACATCAGTGACTACTGTTTTCCTGATTGGCACCAGATGCCAGGCACTGGGATTTAAACCGTCTTTAACAGTCTCTGAAAAGCTCCCTGTGTATTACTTTCCATCACCCTGCACCTCAGGCAGATATGGCCAAGCCAGAACCTCAAGGAATTCCCGAAGAAGCCCAAAGCCACCCTGTCCCCCGACCCCACTCCCCAGCTTCTCAAAGTTACAGCGGGACCCAGTTCTCGGCTTTAGTATCAGTGGAGAGCTGTTTGAAAGAAAAGGTCCTTTTAGCCAGGAGTCTCAAAAGTAAACACACAGGCCCCTGCAACGAATCTCAAAACAGACCTGCTTTCTGTGTCACTGGCTGAGAGGCTGCCTTGTGAAATGTTACTTGAAGAAGGAAGAAAAGCTTTCTGTCAGGATCCGTTTCCCATACGTGGCCGCCTCTGTGTAGCCCGGGGTTTACTGCTGTCTCTAGAGAATGCTGTGAATGTATCGGCTTTGGAAGGTGGTCAGCCTCATGGGAATGTGTGTTTTAGCAAAGAGTGATTATACTCTTCCAAACATGACTGTAGGTATATTATGGCATTTTGCATTTTAGTCTGTTGTAGGTGGTCAAGACATCTTTTCTTTTCTTTTTTTTGTTGTTGTAAGAATTTCTCACTGTTGAACCAGATTTTTGTGTGAGAGGGGCTTTGTGTCTTCTCTGCAGGGCGTTTTCTCAGGCTTGCGAGACCCTGCCTGAGCAGGGGATGGGTATGAAGTTCATTTCCCAGCATCGCACAGTGAGTCCCTTTGAGCCCCAGGCTAGGTGCTGAGGTGCAGTGGTGAACCACATTGTCACCTGGTGAGCCAGGTGACAGGCCTGGAATTCAGGCAGACTGACACTGAACAGATAACTGGTGCCCATTGCTCCTGTTGTGACAGGTAGGACAGAGGAAAGTGCAGGATCCTCTGGGAACCTACTGCTGAGGACTTAACCTTGCCAGGGCTGGGGGCATGTAGAGGAAGGCTTGCTGGAGGAAGTGACACTAGGACTCCAGAAGGGTGAGAAGGGCCAGGCCAGCAGGAGAAAAGCACTCTAGGCTGAGGGAACAGCATGGGGCAGCTTTGAGGCAGGAACAAGCTTGGTGTGGGCAGGTCACACAAAGAGGCCCCTTTGTGTGTCACACCCCAGTTCAGGTGAGTGACAGAGTTGCCCAAGGTCCTGACCAAACAGTGGCAGGGAGGAGGTGCTCAAGCAGTGCTGTCCACATATGTAATTTCAGTTTTTGTAGTAGCCATGTTTTAAACAGTAAAAACCAAACACATGAAATTAATTTTAATAATAGATTTACTTAGCCCAGTATATCCAAAATGTTATCACTTTACTATATAATTAATATAAAAAATAATTAACAAGATACTTTGCATTCATATATCTTTTTGTATCAGGTCTTTGAAGACTTGGTGTATCATTTACACTCATAGCAATCTCATTCGGACTGGCCACATGCCCGGTGGCCATGTGTGGCCCACATTGGATGGTGCGGGTCTTAGAGGTTAAGTTACTCAGGGGAGACTTGGGAAACTTTTCTTCCAAATCAGGTTATTGTTAATGTAGGACTGTACTGTTTGTACATTTCTAGAAACTTCTTTCATTCCTCTTCAGCCTGTCCCACATAGGTGTTGTGCCATCTCTTCGAGGATCTGTACTGTTTCTAATCAGCCACGTAACATTCAGCTTTTAAATGACAGCTGTTATAGGCATGAAATGGTGGCCTTGCACAGAGCCCAGAATTGGTGATAGGAAAATGAGACCGTTGCCTGGATATGAGCTGTTTCCTTCTCCTTGCCAAAAAAAAAAAAAAAAAAAAAAAACCCGACAAAAAAATACAAAACCCAAACCCTGAAACATTTCACATCTGACGTGTGGGCCTCCGCTTTTCGCCAGTTATTTGAGTGGCTCCCGCCTGATTGCCCATTGCAGTCTCCCAGCTTCTTCCTCAGGGGAGACGCTGCGGCTGCTGGAATCTAATTAAGATCAAACCTCATTTATCTCATTTGAGTGTTTTGTTTTCCCTTTCCTTTGGTCTTCCAGGATTCTAGGAATATTTTTCTTAGAGTAGGAGACTTAATCGGGTAGGAGAGTGGTATGTTGGGAGAGGGCGAGATCCTGGCCTCAAATAAGAATGCCACAATTACATGAGTGGTACAGTGGGTACCACTGTTAGGTACGGAGAGGGGCTTCTCCCCTGAGTGTCAGGCCAGGCCTGGCTGAGGGGTGCTGTTTGTTACTTACAGGGCAGCAAGGCACCCGTTTCTCAGAATACGATGTCTACATCTTCCCTCCCTCCTTTCCTTTCTCCCTCAATTAATGTTTATTTGCACAGATATTAATGAATGCATTCTCTCGGAGGAGGCATTTGAAGTAAAGGCTGAATTCACCTTGAACGTGTCCTTCCCTTGACCCTAAAACTTTCCTTAGTGGATAGTTGTTTCTGTCTATATTTTAAGAGATTTGTGGAATACATTAAGTGAAAAATTAAAGGGTCCAACTCCTGGATCTAGTCTGCAGCCAGTGTTGCACACGTACTTTATAAGTGTGTATTCGTGTTAGTGTTTGCAGGTACAATGGCTTCCTACAAAGTTGTCTACCGTGAGTTATGTCATGGTGAACGATTTGGCATGTGTGCACATATGTGGAAGGTGTCAAAGTTTACCTTTCTGTATTGTTTAATTTCTTACAATGAGCATGTTGTTATTATTATTATTTTTTATTTTAATGATTGTTCAAGTACAGTTTTCTCCCCTTTACTCCCAATCAAGCCCTCCCACCCCCCTCCCCAGCATGTTATTATTTTTAAAAAATTAAGCTAATATTATTGATTGTGAAGATAACATATAACATACATGGGACAAAAGTTTAAAACTTCATTATAGAAAATTTCAAATGTAAATAAAAATAGAGGGAATAGTGTAATGAACTATCCTGTACTATTACCCACTTTTATTTATTTTTACTTTTTAAAGATTTTATTTATTTATTTTTAGAGAGAGGAGAAGGGAAGGAGAAAGGGAGAGAAACATCAATGCGTGGCTGCACTCTTGCACCCCCTGCCAGGGGCCTGGCCCACAACCCAGGCATGTGCCCTAGATGGAGAATCGAACTGGCAACCTCTTGGCTCACAGGCCTGTGCTCAATCCAGTGAGCCACACCAGCCAGGGCTATTACCCACTTTCAGTAGTGATCAGCACATGTCCAGTCGTCTTTCATCTTTATCCCCCACTCTTTGAGGGTATATTTGAAAGCCCATCTTAGACATCATGTCATTTCACTTGTAAACACTATGTATACAGGTATAACTGATACAGAAATTAAGAAAAAAATCATCCACTATGCAGATAATGGAAATTAAAAAATAATACTATTACTTATTTCATATCTTACTCTTCAAGCAGAATGTATTGTTTTTCCCTGTTACAGGGTTTTAACAATAGAGTACATTCTATAACTTCATGTTCTCTTTTTTTAAAGCTTAACATTGTAGTATGAATAATTTTACATGTTCTCGTATATTCATCATAATTATTAGTCCAAATATTAATGTGGCATATTTCATTCATCTGAAATTATAACTTTTGAAAGCCATTTTTAAAGGCAGTTTTTAAAAAGAGAAGAATCTTAACCATAAAAATTCTCTCTTAGCTGAGCTCCTATATTTTGCTATTCAAAGACCATTTAAAAGGAGGTTTGTTCGTTGAAAGCCTGCCCCTATCCGGTTTATAAACATGGCTTTCGATCCAGGGAGAGGGGCTGGATCCCAAGTTCCCTGAGGGCATGCAGAAGGGACGAAGTGTCGCAGTGGGTGCATCGAGGAAGAAGCTGTTAATGGGTGATGAGGATGTCCTCTCCAGTGTGGGGGGGACCTCTAGTGACAAGGTGGCAGCAAGTGATGTGAACTGACAGTTTATTCTTAAGATTTAACTTTCCCAGATCTGTATTTATTTTCCCTAAATTACTTTAAAATGTTTGAAAAACCTTCTACAGCTTGACAAACAGATTTACCAAGACAAATGAAACCTTCTGTGTCCTGTGTTAAGGGACCTTGCATTTGCTCAAGAGAGACTTTGTCTTTAATGTACCGATACCTTATTAGGTAGGTCACTGTGATCAACAGCCAATTCTGAAGTGTGCATGCATGTGCACTTTTTTTTTCTTTTGTAAAGTAAAAACATGTGTAGCTGTATGGGCCTTGGTTATAGATCACTGGGACCCTGAATCGAGAGAGCTAAGGACGTCGATGATTGACCAGTCTATCATCTACCATAATGAAGATGTGCGTGCCTAATCTCTCCTCCTCCTTTCCTGTGGTATGAGGGAGCTGCATCTCTTCCTATGAGGAAGGGCAGACTCTCTGTCCATCTTTGGAGCCCATTCTTTCCTGCCTTTTCAGGAATTCTTATTTTCCTGTTGCCTCTTTGATTGTTCTTCTCAGTCTTCTTTGCCAGGTCATCTTTGTCTATTTGACTATAACTGTGAGAGTTTTTTTTTTTTGTATTTTTTTTTATTACCATTTAGTCCTCTTGTACTTGCCTACCTCCCTACCCCCTGAAATCACTACACTGTTGTCCATAGTCCTTTTTCCTTTTTTGCTCAATCCCTCCAACCCCTCCCCACCCCTCCCTTAAACTGTCATCCTGTTATCTATGAGTCTGTCTCTATTTTGTTTGTTACTTCAGTTTGCTCATTAGATTCCACATATACGTGAAATCATATGGTATTTTTCTTTCTCTGACTGGCTTATTTCCCCTAACATAATGTTCTCTAGGTCCATCCAAACTGTCGCAAAGGGTAAAATTTTTTTCTTTTTTTACAGCCGAGTAATATTCTCTTGTGTAAATGTCCTATAGTTGTTTTATCCATTCATCTACTGATGCACACTTGGGCTGCTTCCATATCTTGGCTATTGTAAGTATGCTGCAATGAACATGGAGTGCTTATGTTCTTTCGAATCAGTGTTTTGGGTTCCTTTGGATATATATTTCCAGAAGTGGGATAGCTGGGTCAAAAGGCAGATCCACTTCTAATTTTTTGAGATATTTCCATACTACTTTCCACAGTGGCTGCACCAGTCTGCATTCCTGGTGCAGCAACAGTGCAAAAGGATTCTCCTTTCTCCACATTCTCACCAGCACTTGTTGTTTGTTGATTTATTGATGATAGCTGTTCTGACAGGTGTGAGATGATATCTTATTGTGGTTTTAATTTGCATTTTTATGATGATTAGTGACATTGAGCATCTTCCCATATGTCTATCGGCCATCCGTATGCCCTCTCTGGTGAAGTGTCTATTCAGGTCCTTAGCACATTATTTAATGGGGGTTTTGTTGTTTTTGGTGTTGAGTTTGATAAGTTCTTTATAAATTTTGGGTATTAACCCCTTACCAGATGTATTGGCGAATATGTTCTACTATTCTGTGGGTTGTCTTTTTATTTTGTTGAGTATTCCTTTGCAGTGCAGAAACTTTTTAGTTTGATGTAGTTTCATTTGTTTATTTTTCTTTTGTTTCCCTGGCCTGGGGAGAGATATCTTATAAAATATTGCTATAAGCTATGTCTGAGATTTTGCTGCCTATGTTTTTCTTCTAAGATTTTTATGTTTTGGGGTCTAACGTTTAAGCCCTTGATCCATTTTGAATGTATTCTTGTGTGTAGTGTAAGGTGGTCTAGTTTCATTTTTATGCACAATACCATTTCCAATTTTCACAATACCATTTATTGAATAAACTATTTTTAGCCCATTGTATGTGTTTGCTTTTTCTGTCAAACATTAATTAACTATAAAGGTGTGGGTTTATTTCTGTGCTTTCTATTTTTTTTTCATTGATTTATGTATCTCTTTTTATGTCAGTACCATGCTGTTTTGATTGCTATGACCTTATAGTATAGTTAAGTAGTGTGATTCCTCCAACTTTGTTCTTCTTTCTCAGGATTGCTGTTGCTAAGCAGGGCCTTTTGTGGTTCTGTATAAATTTTCGAAATAATCATTCTAGTTCTGTGAAATATGTCATTACAATCTTAATAGGAATTGCATTGAATCTATAGATTGCTTTGGGTAGTATGGACATTTTAATGATGTTAATTCTTTCTACCCGTGAACATAGTGTGTGCTTCCACTTATTTGTATCTTCTTTAATTCTTTCTTCACTGTCTTACAATTTTCCAAGTACAGGTCTTTTATATCCTTGCTTAGGTTTATTCCTAGGTATTTTATTCTTTTTGAAGCAATTGTAAATGAGATTGTTTTTTTTAATTTCCCTTTCTGTTAGTTCATTATCAGCATATAAAAATGCAACTGATTTCTGGATATTAATTTTGTATCCTGCTACTTTGCCAAATTCAATTATTAGTTCTGGTAGTTTTTTTGTGGAATATTTGGGATTCCCTATGTATAGTATCATGTCATCTGCAAATATTGACCGTTTTACTTACTTCCTTTCCAATTTGGATGCCTTTTATTTCTCCTTGTCTGATTGCTGTGGCTAGGACTTCCAGTACTCTGTTGCATAAGTGAGGTAAAAATTGACATCCCTGTCTTGTCCCTTATCTTAAGGGGAACCCTTGTAGTTTTTGTCCAAGAGTTTTCTAGCATCCCATGGTCTTCTGTGATTGTATTCCCATTTATTTATATCTCCTCCTTTATGGATAACCACCATGTGCAGGTGATGCACAGATTTGAAACTCCAGCCTTGACCTTTCCTTTGAGTTCCCTGGCCTGGCACATACCTAACTGCTGTCTTGCTCTCTCCTCATGGATGTCAACAATACCTCAAAGTCAACATACCTAAATATGAACTCATCCCCTCTTCCCCAGACTTGGTTCTCTTTCAGGGTCCCATATTTCAATGCAGAAATCCTCCATTTGTCCAGTTAAGTAAGTTGGAAACCCAGGACTCATCTTTGATACCTCCACCCCTCTTGCCCACCCCCTTTGCTAATCTATTTTCAGGTTCTCTTGGTTTTTACTTTTGCAAGTCTGCTAATTTCTGTCATCTCTATCTCTATTGAGCAGATCCTTTCTCATGGCTTCCTGTCTCCCATGGCTTTATCTGTCCTTACTTTTGTCTTTTCTACAAGCACAAAGTAAATCTTTTCATATCTTGATTAAAAACCCTTAAGAACCATGCTGCGGTTTGTAAGGTAGAAAAAAAACTCTTCAATATGCCAGACCCACAAGTTACTATACTGGCCACCATACAGATCACCTACCCAATTTGGATCACATTCCTTTTGAGTTCCATTCATCTATGTTCAGTTTCCTGAAAGCATCCAGTTTATTGTGCCACAGTGCCTTTGCACATGGTATTTCCTCTGCCTGGAGTGGTCTTCCTCCTCCCTACCTCCCCTCCCCAAACCTGCTAGTTGTCTGCCTGAAGGTTCAGATCCCAGTGGAGTAGTCAGTTCCTCAGGAAACTTTCCCTGATGCCATGCACAGGTCAGTTATGCAGCTGCTCACGGACTGTGGATCTCTTATATGCAATCTGTTTCATAGCAGAAATGTCAGTTTACATTTTCTTGTGAGATGGTTTACTTACTTCTCTTCCTCCTGAAAGCAGAGACTATGTCTATACTCATTCTTCATTATAATCCAGCATTTAGCACAATGTCAGGCACATAGTAGGCATCCAGAAAATGCTTCTTGTATAAATGAACAGGGAAGAAAGAGAAGAAGAAAAGTTTACAACATGGCTTTGTAAAATGAATCTATCCACTCTGGAAGAGTTAATGCAACCCTCAGTAGGCTCAACTTGAGTTTGGAGATGGTTAATGGTGGACCCCCCGCAGCAGCACACAGACAAGACTTCAAGGCCAAGGTAGACTCTTCTTTAGACCCTGTGTTCTGGGAGAACCTGCCAACATGGGGGACTCTGTGAGTGATGGGGACAGAAGGAATTGGGGTGAAGCAGAATCCGCATTGGTACCCCAACAAGCATTCCAGTGTTTACCACATGACACTGGGTAGAAAAGACTTTCTCTTGTTAGGCTCCGGGTAAGGTCAGAAGCCAAAAAGACATCGTAACAGTAAATCCTGGATGCCTCAGGCTTCCTTTACTGCAAAGGGAGTGTGAACGGATGTTCTCTTTAAACCTGGAGTAGACTCCAGCCTGTGTGTGTCGGTGTTATGGGGAACTGGGGAATGGAAAAGAGACTGTTTACTCTCTGCCCTCTTGGAATTTCCTCCGGTTTCATTCCTCTGTGCACCAGTGTTTCACAGCTATGTGTAGAATGAACACTCACCTGTTAATGAATGCCCTGCTTATTTTCACTTTCTTTTGATGGGCCTATGGGATTGAAGGCAGGGAGGCAGGAAGGAGGTTGGTTTGTTCCACTGAGCAGTTCTATTAAGGCTATTTCAATCATATCTTCGTCAGGCTTCCGAGACTCTTGACCTAAGAGTACTTGGTCTCCCTTAAAAGTGTCATACTTTTGTGTCTTGTTTTATTTTTCTCAAATTTCCAGGTAAATCCTTACACTTGACTTTGAGTTAGGAAGAAAAAAAGGATTTTTTCTTTTAATAGGTATAGGTGTGTACATGCACATACCTTTTGGTAATGTGGGAGTGAGGAGGGACAGCGATGACAAAAGATTCTAAAGTAGAAAGTTTTTTTCATTTACTACCGTGAAACTGTCCAGGCAGGAGTTCTGGATTTCATAACTGAATTGCATTATTACAGTGGCACAGTTTGGCAATTTGGGTTTACATAGTTTTTTTCTTTTGTTGGAACAAGGAAGGCAACATCCATGCCTCATTTATTTATACTTATTAGTACCATATGCAAAAAAAGACATGAAAAAGTCCACATTAAGAAAGGAGAAAAGTAATTCTTTGAAAAATGTTACTCATTCTTGTTGTGTGTAATAGCTCTTCCCAGTAGGAAATTATTAACCTGAAGCGACTAGCAAATCTGAGGCTTTGAAGTCAGGAAAAATAAGGGTGGTTTGCTAAGCATCTTGACTGGTATATTTTCTGCCCTTTTGTATTTCAAACTGTGTAAGTACTGTTGAATTCTTGTAAGTTTTTTAGTTAGTTTAAGTCACTGTTTGTGCCTAGGGTGTTCTGGCCTAAAAAAAACTATTATAGACAATGTCAAGTATACAAAAAGGTGGAAAGTGGATGTGGATGGCTCAGGGGAAATATGTGGGGCAACTGAAATTGAACAACAAAAAAAGTGGAAAAAATAGTCTGTGAACCCCTGTGTGCCTGCCACCAGCTCCACGGCCATGTGAGGAATGGCTGTTCCTGTTTCATCTCACTGGATTATTTTCACGTGAATCCCAGACACATTTCATCTACAATATTTTATTTAATTAAATTAATTAGTTAATTAATTTTTTTTGTCTGACAGCACAGGTTTGTTTATTCTCAATCATGGGTCTAGTAGAAAAAGAACTTATCTAGAGTAGCATACAAAAAAAGAGATTCTCAAATAGAAAACCACACATTGTGTCGTTCAGTACCCTTCCATTCAGTGCATTAAGTGAGTTACAATGGTGTCTCTCTTTCAGAGCCTGTCTTCTCCAGAAATATTTAAAAGTTAGTTTCATTGAAATGTACAGTACAGACAAAGACTAGGGAAAAACTGTTGATAGGTATCAGCCCACATTGCCTTCATTAAAAAAAGACTGCTCTCTCTGAGTCTAGATGTATTTTGTTAAGGCCTCTTCCATAAAGGGGGACTCTTCAGCAACCTGTTGACATGCTAATAATGGCACAGTTAGCACTGTTGTTAGGGCATATGCAACCAAGTAGGTTCCACTGGTAGCTGTCTACAAGTATTTCAGTGTGCATCTCTAAAAGATAAGGATTCTTATAAACCATGGCACCAACTTCATACCTATAAAACTTAATGGTAATTATTTTAATATCATCAAGTATTCAGTCAGTTTTTACATTTCCCCAATTATCTTACAGTTTTGTTTTGTTTTTTTCCCCACCATTGGTGTATTTGAGTCAGTATCCAAACAAGATTGATCTGTCTCCTATGGCTCTTTTAACTGATGGGTTCTTCTTTTTTAAACCCTTGAAATTGGTTATTGCAGGGACTGGACAGTTTGCCCTGTAGTTTCCCACATTTTAGGTTTTACTGAATTGTAGGTGAACATGTTTCTCTGTCCCTCTGTGTTTCCTATAAACTCATTGGTAGATCTAGAGGCTTGATCTGATCTGGGTTCTCTTTCTCTCTTTCTTTTTTTCCTTTTTGATGAGGTGGTGTGTGATTCCATCAGAAGGCACCTAATGTCTGTTTGTCTCTCTTGGTATGCCAGCTTTTGAAGGGATCTCCTGGCACAGTCCTTAAGATTTTCCAAATTCTTTCCCCCTGGATTCTAATATCCATCCAGCCCTACCGCTGTCTGTTGACCTCCATAAAGCAGCAGTGCAGCATATTGGTTGCCATTGGGTACTTTGAACAGAACAGAGGGGCATAGTCCTATAACCAAAGAAGAGTGTTTGCTGATTGCTGAAGTTAGCATGAGCTCAGGACTTTGGCTTTCTTGGTGGAACTGAACTCTCTTGCCAGCAGAATATTTTCATTATATATGTTCCACTTGGTTGTAATTGAATCTGACTTCCTCTAGCCATGCTCTAAGTTAGCTCTTTTTTCAGCCCCTGCCTATGATTTGCTCAAATCTTTGATTCCAGAAGACTGGTGGACCTGTGAGGCCTGGCTGATGTGCTCGATGGGAATCATGGCTTTTTATTAACATGTAGTAGGAAGGAAGCCAAGGTAGAGTCTTCCTTGGGCACCCTATTCCCGGAAGACACTGCCATTGCCTTGGCCTAAGCCACCATCTGCTCCTACTTGGAATATTGCAGTGATATCCTACTTGGCCTTGTCTGCTTCAGTCTTTGCTTCTCCCACAGCTGGAGTGATTGTATTACTATGGGAGCCATGTCCCTTCCTTGCTCAGAACCCTCTAATGGGTTCCGATCTCACACGGAGTAAACATCACAGACCTTGGCAGGGCTCCGAGGTCTTCCTTGTGGGCTCTAGTTACTGACTGTCTTCGCCTCCTGCTCCTCTCTTCCTTTATTCCTTCCAGCCACACCGGCCTCCCTGCCATTCCTCACACCTGCTAGGCATGCTCTCACCTCTGGCCTCTGCTTCCTTCTCTCTATGCCTAGAATCTTCTTCTAGATACTGATATGGCTCCCTTGCCTCATCCTTCTTTAAATCTGCTCAGTTGTCATCTTCCCAGCAAGACTTTCTCACTACCCCAAACCCTCCTCTCACCTCTGGCACTCTGCACCCTCTTGCCCTGTTTCATTTTTTTCTACTACATTTGCAACCTCCCAACAGATTACGCCATTTACTTAAAAAAGAAAAACCCATTGCTTATTGCCTGTTTCTCTCAACTAGAAATTAACACTCAGGAGCACAGATTTTTTTTTGTCTGTTTATTTCTCCTGACTCTCCATGACTAGAATACTAGATACTCAGTACTGCAGGATTGCAGATAGAGCAGGACTGGGTGAGGCTGGGAGTAGCTGGTGAGCTCCTCTGCTAAATCTGATTCTAGTTACAGAAATAAACCTACTACACCCAATTTTTCATTGGTGTCTTGGTTTCTGAGCAGTGCCTCAAAAGGCAGTAGGAAGACATGCTTGCAGAGAAAGGCCCTTTGTAGAGCTGTCGGCGTTGGCTGTAGTGAAACCTGAGGGCCCCAGAGGCAAGGTGCCTAATGCTGCTATTTATAACTAAGATTCCAGTATATGTTTTCCAGCCACACTTACTCCTTTCAGCCTCCCCTGTATGCTCAAGTCTGTCACTCAATTAGCTAATGGCGTCTTTAGTCCCATTATGCATTGTAGGGCTCCCCTGGCTCAGCTCTTTTTTTAAGAAGAGAATAATGGGGTGTTCTGTTCTCAGAGGTTTAATTTTTTAATAGCCTTGCCAATTAAGTGAAAACCCTTTTCCAACTTTTTATTATGAAATTTTCAAACATACAAAAAAAAAAGAATGGAAAGAGTAACACAATGAACACCCAGATGCCCTCCCTCCACTTAAGCCCAACCCTTTTTAACATTTTGCCTCATTTTTTAACCAGCATGTGTGAGCCCGTGGGTGTGGGCATTTTCCCCTGAACCGTGTGAAGGTAAATTGCAGATATCATGGCACTTCAGTCCTAGAAACTTCAGCCTGTTCTCCTGCAAATCCATTTAAGACTAAGTGCTGATATCATCCTAATCTTCTCTTGAATCTCACAAGAAAAAGAACAGTTACATGTAAAACCATAGTACCATTATGGAACCTAAGAAAATTAACAGTAATTTCAGAGGTTATTTAATATCCAGTCTGGATGCAGATTTCCCCAAGACTATTTTTTTTAAGCCCAGGTTTAGTCAAAATTCACACATAGCATTTGAGTTATGTTTCTTTAAATCTAGGAGAATCTCTTTCCTGTCCATTGGTAAAGAACAAAATGTATTTAATAACACTTCAATAATTCTTTTTAGTATTTTTAAAAAGAGAGAGAGAAACATTGTTTTTTTTTCTACTTATTCATGCATTCACTGATTCTTGCATGTGCCCTGACTGGGGATCAAACCTGCAACCTTGGCATATCGGGATGATGCTCTAACTAACCAATGGAGCTACCCAGCCAGGGCTGATACTGACTATTTGAAGACTCCAGGACAGTTACCGTATAATGGTTTGTCCCTATGATGGTTATGTAGCTTTCCTGGAAAGATTTTGTAGAGTTTGTTGCCACAACCTGAAAAAGTCTCAGATAGGTCGAAAGAAGAGTGATTGACTATAAAATGAACAAGTTAGACCAAGAGAAATTGAGACTCTTCAGCCTGAAAACAGGGATGTCAACAGGGAGATAATAAAAATGACAGTGTATCAGGAAGAGATAATAAAAATGACAGTGTATCAGGACCTCCCTGGGTGCTGTTTATTTCTTTACAGGTGTCTTCTGAAAAATGTGCTCTTCCCACTCCCTGTTCTCTAGGGAGACCAGTGGCCATATGAAGTCATTTGTGTCGTGCTGCACAGCTGCTGGGTAGTAGGACTGAGGTCAAGCCCAGTCTGCCTGGCTGGCACCTGCCCTCATCTCTGTGCTGTACTCCCTGCTCGGGACTTGGGCCCAGGATCTCAGAATAACAGAGTAGAGAGCCACTCCTTGACTTTCTTTTTTTGAAACAGTAATAAACATTTATTATCTCATGGTTTCAGTGGGTCAGGATTTGGGAGTGGCTTTTCTGGGCGGTCAGGCCTGGGAGCTCCATAAGGTTGCCGTCCGCTTTTGGCCGGGCCGCAGTCCTCTGAAGGCCAGACCAGGGCTGGGGGCTCACTGCCTGGGTGGCTCGTTTGCCTGGGTGGAGAGTGGTGTTGGTGGTCATCAGGCCTCAGTTCTCCCTCTACCCCAACTGCTTGTAGACTTGGAAGGAACTTGTTTTTAGATTATCTGTTATTTTATAGAAATATTTGGAACTCACCAGGTCCCTCAGTGAAACTGACTGAAAATAGCAACAGACTCAAAAAGATTTGGAAAGATCCTTTATGGGGAACAGAGGTTAAGGGAGGGGAGAGATGCTTAGGAGAACTTAAAAGTCTGAAGGGTAACTGGTTTCTACTTTATTATAATAGATCCTTGAATTGATCCAGACTTTTTTTTTTTTTTTTTAATCTTTTGCTAAGTTTGAAGGGTTGTGTCTATTTCTTAGAGATTTGGGGCAGGCTTTTCTGTGTGGGGAGGTTGTTTCTAGGAAGTGCTTGCTTGCCTTGTTCTAGAAATCCAGTGAGGTAGCTCGTAACAATACAGTCACAACTAAGAGATAAAACTAAGTGGTAGGTGGGGAGGGAGGTTGGAGTGTGTGGCACTTTCCTGGTCTGGCTTTGTAAGGTGTGGGGGAGGCATGGAAGGGCTGCACACCCTTTGGAAATCCTCATAAACGCTGCTCTCTCGGTAATTATTGAACAGCCCTAAACTGGAGGTTACAGCTCCCGAGCAGTGACTGGCTGGAAGCTATCCATGTGGCCAAGCTTGGTGGTGGGAGTCGGGTGTGTGTGTGTGTGTGTGTGTGTGTGTGTCTGTGGCAGTTTCCAGCCCACCTAGGGTGTGGGGCTTCTGCCTGGTGCCGGTTTGTTCTGTTTTCCTGCTGTGGTTCCCCAGCTCTTCTTGCTCGCCCACGGGGCTGACTTGACTTAGTGTTCTGGGGACTGTGTGAATCTGAGCTGCCTTCCCACCTCAGTCGCAGAGCCAGGTGTTGACCGGTCTCTCCTGCTGGGACTAACCCAAGGCCATGTGACTCTGCGGCTGACTCACTTGTATTGAAGTTTTATTGCTTAAAAACCTTTTCCTTATTTCAAAATGAAACATTTTCAGGTTTGAAAACAACAACACTTTTTAACACAAGTAAGAAAAGAATAAGCCCCTGATATCCTTCATCTGGAGATGACTCCTGACAACATTTCCTCAGGGTCCCCTAACCTGTTTCTTTTCTTTTTGCCACTATTTTTTATATGGGTAGGGGGATACTGCTTGACAGAACTACTTCTTCCTCTGTATGCCATCAGTATCTCTATTTTTTTTTATGGTTCTGCACGTATAAGCAAACAAACAAATAAGTAATATAGACGTTAGGTAGTTAACCTAATAATCTAAAATGTTTAGAAGAGTACAGCCTTCCTTATCAGCCTTATACAACAGTGATGGCAATTAGACAAATATTCCTTCCCTTTCTTTTTTCTATGCCACAAGACAGATTTGAAGATGCAGAAAAACGTTGCCAGGGGAGTCGGAGTAGGCGAAGTGGGAGCTCATAACTTACAGAATCTTAACTCTGGGCGCATTTGCTTTCTTCCATCCATGTTGCCTTTTGTGTCCAACAGTGGAGAACACACAGCTGACCCTGAACCTGCAGACAGAGAACAAAGGCGGTGTTGTCTCGGGTGGTGAGCTGACAATTTTCCTGGACGGGCCGACTGTTGATCTGGGAAGCGTGCCTAATGGCAGTGCCGTGACAGACGGTGAGTGCTGCCCTGCTCCCAGGGGTGGGGTGGGGAGTAGAGGAGGTGTCCAGGGTTTGGTTCTGTCCCAGGACCCTGGGTTTGGGTACGGCTCAGCCAGCCCTGGCTATAGCTACCCTTGATTCTTTTTAGCATCCATAGCATGATCAAAATCATGACATGATTTTACAAGGACAGCTTTCTGATAAAGAACCAAAGTAAATGTCAAGTCTTTGTAAGCGTTGCTTGGTTTGAGAGCAGAGAAAAACAACTTTTCATCCCACATGGGCTTTGGAAAATAAAATGTCTTTATTTAATGTTACTTGGCCCATTTTTCTTCATCCCAGTACAGTTAACCCTCCTAGGGAGCTCGAAGGTGTCTTTTATGAGATGGTGTTGGTTGGGAAAGGGGACTCCGTGTCTTAAGAGATTCGTACTAGCAAAATATATACAGAAGCAGGGAATTTGGAGTGTTTCCCTCTATGTCCTGAATGTGGGATGTTTGTTTTTTGATCTAGTCTCAAATTAGTCACCTTTGGATCTAGCAGGAAATTATTTCATGAAGTCTGAGATGGGTTGGGTTTCTCCATAATTTTTCTTGTTAAATGTGATGTAACTAAGGTACTTGCCAGGCCCAGACCCGGCTTTCTATAGCTTCAAGGGAGTGAAATTGAATTCTAATTCAAGGGCACTCACTGAATGGTGGGGCCTTGACTTGAGATTCCTCCCTCAACTGGACTGGATGGTGCTTGGGTGCTTTTGGCGCATGGGGAAAAACAGCACCTGTATAGATAACTGAGTACTGAATATGTGCTAGATCTTCGACCAGGTGCTAGCTAGATGGCAGGGGCAAAATTCACATGGTGTCTCCTCCTAGGAGCTTATAATTTACTTGGTGGGGGCAGGGGATGCTTATCATCAATCGATGATACAAACACACAAATAATTGTGTACCTATAATGGCGATAAAAGCTATGAAGGAAGGTGCATGGTATGAGATTCGTGTACTTTAGGAGGTCTCTTCTAAATCAGAAGGGGCAGGGAAAATTTCTTTGGGGAAGCTGATACCTGCTGGAGTATAAGGAGTTTAGACAGGTCAAGGTGGGGGTGTGGATCAAGGGGTGGCTGAGGGTCCCATGTGCAAAGGCTCTGAGGTGGGAGTGAGCTTGGCCTATGGTAGGAACAGGGCTGGGATGTGGGGAGCAAGGAGAGTGGTGGGAGGTGAGGCCACAGAGGCAGTTCGGCTCAAATCGCACAGCCTTGAAGGCCTTCATAAAGATTTTGAACCCCATCCTAAGAAGCAGGAAGCTGTCAAAAGGTTTTTAGCAGAACTGTATCATGATTTGATTTTAATTGAGTCTGATTTGGCTTTTTAAAAGCTCTTTAATTATGAAATGGAGAAATGCCCCAATTTCTTGCCCCAGGTTTGCGTGGTTAGCATCATTCTCTGTGCCATGTGGTTGGCTGAGGTTCATGTAATGTGGAAGGCAACATACTTCTAAGTGCCTTAGACATTCCTGAAGGTCTTAGAGAAGAAGAGCTATTGCCCAGGTTTGAGCCCCTCTGATTTGCAGCCCTGATCAGATCTCACTTGGCTGTGGTGCCAGTTCCTTCTCGTGCTGCTTACTTGACTGTCTGTGTCCCCCCATAGTGGGTCACTAATACACAGGTGAGCTCTGTTCCCGTAGCCCCGTCTCGAGCAAGGGCCGAGCTTCTCAATGTTTGTCTTTCCTTTTGACGGACCCCCTTTCCAGGATCACAGCCATGTTCAAGAGAATCCAGTGGGACAGCTGTCACTTCAGAGAACCGGCACCAGCCCCCCAGCACAAACTGCTTCGGAGGGAGATCCCGGTAAGACCCCTGTGGATGAGGAGGAGCCTGGAAGATGCTTAGAGCCATAGAAAACATGCTGGCAAGTGGCGAGGAACAATTTATGTTAGAAACTGGTGGAAATTTCCAGAGAGCTTATAACTGACTCAGTGTGTGAAGGAGACCCAGAGAGGAATATAAAATTCAGGATTCTCGGAAGGGTCAGGGGTTGCTTGTCAAAGATCGGGACTGGCTAGGTTGGTTGTTTGGATAAGAGGAACTGCTGAACAGAACTGGACTGCTTTCTATGCATCAGCTGCAGCGGCCACAGCTGCCCTTCCAGGGTACACACAGAAATGCTTAGTGCACTGCTTCTTCGAATGCGATGTTTTCTGCCTGTCTGTTTCTACTCTGGGGCTGATCCATGGTGCTCTTTGGAATGTTGGCTAAGACCTCCGTACTTAGAGTCTGAGTTGTATTGTATGTGTTACACGTATCATGGGTGACTTCATTTTATTTACTGATGTTCCCATCTTCTGCCTGTGTTACTGGTGCGACCTTATTTTCGTGGCAACTGAATTCCCAAGCAGGAGAGTAGTTTTAAGTGTATTAGGGAGATGGGGAGGGGGTTGGGAACCTGTTTTTATTGTTTATTACAATGTACAAAAATCCTAGGCATTTTAAGGAGAAGAATCATATGAATGAATTTTGTAAATTTTTGTTAATCTGTGGAGAGTGGGTGGATAAGTGGTAAAATCTTCCCAAACAAAACCCAGGGTGTGGAGAAAAACGCTTGGAGAAACAGTATGACCTACCCACAGCATCTGGAAGGCTTCCTCTGAGGACAGCCATCAGCCTCTCAGGATCTGGTTGTTCTGAGGATTTGTGGTTTCGGTGTCTGGACCAATAGAGGGTTGGGTGTTTGGATCTTTTGTCTGTGGCATCATTAGAAGCTGAGGTGCTGTTTCCCTGTCATCTTTTCTCCAAGCTTCTGCAAAGGTGTTACCCTGCACTCTAAAGACCAGTTACCCATTTCTGTTTCGCTGGGTGACTTACAGGGTGGGACGAATAGTCAAATCTCACAGCATAAGGACTGACACTGCACCTGACAAGTCTGTGTCCACCAAGGAATGATAGACACCCAGAACTAGAGAAAACGGAATGTCTTCAGTGGCGAGCGGCTGGCAAAGAGGGACACCTGAGCACTTCATTCTCTGAGAACGATGCTTCTTAGCTTTGCACTAACCACCCTCTTGGCCTTTAGCTGACTTGGAAAGTGTCAAACAGCTGATGCTTATTTGGAGCTGGAAGGCAGAGTTCAGCTTTTAACAAGTGTGGACTTCAGTTTTTGACCTATTTATTGCTCTCTGAAGTTCTCTAGTTGGAAGACCTAGAAATCCATCCACAGTAGGCTGGTAGCCCTTGTTTGTTGTTGTTTGTGTTGAGGATTGGTGACTGCTAAAGCAGCAGCCAGACTTCGACAGAAAATCGCATGCATTTTTGCCATGACACACAGTACACATTCAGTGCTAGTTAATTGTTGGTGGGCAAAGTACCTTCCAGCTCTTTAAACCACGTAGGAATCCTCCTCTGTCCGCCTGGCTACTGCAGCTTTTTCATGTGTGGCCTTGTTTTCACAGGCCTCGCCATCTAAGTATTTATTCTGTGGTCACACGGAACCTGCTGCCATTCAGCAGCAAATGCTTTTGAACGTATCATCTGAAGGCAGTATCTTTTGTGTCCCTAAGAACCCCTTTCCCTATTGCCACTGGTCAGTGTGCACACGCAGGTGGTAGCAGAGCAGTCGACTCGATAAGAGCTATGTGATGCTGGACAAGTCACTAAGCCTCTTGGTGCCTCAGTTTTCTCAGGTCTTGCACACTGGGAGTGCTCAGGGAAAGTGGCGGGGGTTTCTTTGCTCTGGAGACTGACTCTTGCACCCCTCTACCCACTCCCCTAACCTGAGAAATGTGGCATTACTGCTGCATTCACATCAGTTAAGAGGGTTATGAATCAAACCTTCAGGATTCAAGGACAATCCTCTGCTGTCCTTGCGTGCCGGGGCAGAGAGAATGATGGGCTTCTGTCTGCTGCCTCCCAGACTAAATATTTATCTTTCACTGTCTGAAGGGTAGGTTTTTCTTGGACTTGGGTGCTATTTGCCGTGATCAAAGGTGCTCTGACATGCCCGTGAAGGTGAAGATTGCAATGACAAAGCAGCCTTTTCCTCTCCTTTTCCACTGTGTTATTAAGCCATAGAACTGGAACCGTGTAAGGGTTTTTTATCTTAGGGGTTCATCTACCCAAGGTCATCTAGCAAAGGCACCTTTTGGTTGCCAATCAAAGACTCACAGCTCCATCTCTCAGTGAGATCTTGCCAACTCCTTAAGAATAATTGAGTGGGCCCTGGCTGGTGTGGCTCAGTGGATTGAGGCTCTGCCAGCCTGTGAACCAAAAGGTCACCGGTTTGATCGATTCCCAGTCAGGGCATGTGCAGGCCAGGTCCCCTGTTGGGGGCGTGCAAGAGGCAACCAATCAATGTTTCTCTCCCTCTCTTTCTCCCTCCCTTTCCCTCTCTCTAAAAATAAAAATCTTTAAAAAAAAGAATAATTGAGAGAAACAGCTCTAGTTATTTTATCATCTGGTCTGCCACATGAAAACCAGCGTGGGCTTGCCACCAAGAATTCACATGGCATAAATGTATTTGCAGACAGGCTGTGTTAGTACATAGTCAGTGGGTCTGGTTGATTAAAGAAAGAGTTAACATCAAAATTGTTGCATAGTCCTTCCTGTAATGAAGTACTGGCACTTGTGAAAATGAGAGAATGATAGTTACATTAATATGGTGGAATCTCGGAAACATAACATTGAACAGGAGAAGCAGGTCACAGAAAAAAACATACAATATGATGTAATTTATATAAAGTTTAAAAATGTAAAATTAGGTCATATATGTTTTTTATGAATGTGACTTCATAGTAAAACTATAAAAAATAGAAGAGAGTAATTAACGCTGAATTCAGGAGAATGGTTATCACTGGGGGATGGAGGTGGGTGTAATGAGGAAAAAGCGCACAGAAACTTCTAAGTACTGGGAATGTTACCATGATTCTTGGTCTGGGTAGGTCCCTGAGTGTTCATCTTACTGTTTCTTTAAACTGAATACACAGGGTTGGCAGAAGTAATGCCTGCATGAGTGTGGTTGAGGGGGTGGTAATAATGTAAGTGTAATAACTAATAGTTTTAATTCGAACATTTCATCTAAAATGTCATATGGTGTGCTTGAGTGTGATATTGTTGTGTTACAGAATTACATACTTATGATTTTGTAATAAATAGGGGCGTTATTTGTGCCAGACCCTGTATATTTAATATAGTCTTTTGTTTACATGGTACATTTCACAGTAAAAATAAAAAAGTGTCACATACTCACAGAAAACTGAACTACGATGGAGAAAATGTTTGCTGTCGAGGCAAACAGATTTCAGAATCTTGGATTTCTTCAGCCTCGATAATGACCACTTCTATTTTGCCCAGTTTATGTATGTAGCAGTGTTGCTGATGATTCTAAGTCAGTGCTCCACGTTGGCCTTGCGTTCCTGTCACTTAGAAACCTTAGGCCTGCGGATTTAGTTTGGGAGGTAGGGGAATGGGTTCCAGATGACAGCTAGTCACTGCCAGGTAATGTGTTAGCACAGCACTAAACTTGGTGGCCTGAGAGAGCTGGCTCACACCATTTGGTGTTTGATTGGAGTGGGACAAGCCTGTGGCATACCCAGGATTCTGTTAGTGTGCTACCCTGCCCTGTGTCCTCAGCCAGCGTGCTTCATTCCAGTAGTGGAGAGCGCGCAGGGTGTCTCGGGTCCCCGGGGAGAGTGTGTGCTCATTGGCTTGGGGAGTACCTACCACATCCTTTTATAGTCCCCCTGTGCTTGTTTTCTTTTGCCGGAATGAGGGCTGGCTTTGGGAACCACGCCTAAGTCAATCCAGGTTTTGAAGATCTAATGACGTGTGCCTGGTATGGTGCATATGTTGCACAGGGCTCGCCTGAAGCACTTTCCACAGCCATTCAGTGTCATATACACAGGATATATACGAATCAGGCAAATAAAAGTGTCAGTGCTGGGGGAACTCAGAGAAAGTCAGTGGAGAGGGACACACTGAGGGTGGGGTGGGGTGTGAGTTTGCAGAGAGACTGTTATCCATTGTCCGTTGTTCAGTACAGACCTTAGGGATTAGTTGAGGCAGCAAACTCAAAAACTAGGGAAGCTAACAGTAGGGCGTATGTGGAGGGAAAGAGATCCCAGCAGAGGGTATCCACACTAGTGCTGGCAGCTCTGTTCAGAGTAACTCTTTTGGTTAGAAATAGTTGTGAAATTCCAGACTGAAGAGTGGAAAGCCAGGATGTCTGAGTCCCGCTGTCCTTTGTTGATTCTTCGTCACCTGTGATTTTTTCCTCATCACCAGCTGTTTATGTGAAAGCAGAGAGTGAAGGAGAAGTCAACTAACAGGTGGAACTCACAGAACTGTCTTCTAGCGACACTGTTCCTCCAAGCTCAGCCTTAGAGATTTCTTCAGACTTGAGTAATTAGCTTCTCAGTTTAGAATCACTGCAGATTTTCCAAAGTCGTACGGGGAAATGATACAAAAAAGTAGAAGAATGCATTGAATTTGCTTCTTGGTTCATAAAGTTTTTCATTAATAGGTCTGAAAACTGTGAAAGGGATTTAGGTCAAGAAGCTGTATGTAGGGACCTAAGTGATTAATTTTTCTGTATGTATTTAAGTTATTTTCTGCAAGAGTATACGTGCATGTGCATGTGTGTGCATGTGTGTTTGTGAAGGGCTGGAGGTCTTAAATTTGTCTACATTTATCATCAGCTCTGAGTGTTGGCCGGTGTTTGGTCAGAATCTGTGTTTTAACAAGCTCTGCCACCTCCACACCCTGTGATTTTGTTAACATGTAAAAGTTTCAGACCTCTTATGAGACAGTTTTCATCCACTCTTCTCCCCTCCTTTCCTTTATATCTTGCTTTGATTAAAACACATCAAATTTATTGACTCTCTTGTCTTGGCATTCAAGACCTCTGAAGATTTAATAGAGGTATAATCTCAGAGATTTATAGAGCCCACGGTCTCTGGTGAGCTCCAAATAGCTCATCAGCTGTGTCTGCAGACATCCTAGCCCTGAAAGGAAAGAAAAATAAACTTGACAGGGCGTGATTCTGCTGGGAACACTGCTGGGAGTCCTGGGCGGGCCAAGGGGTATTGGGAAGCAAAACTAACAGGGAAGGAGGGCCGGGAACTGAGCCTTTGGGCACTGGGCCACTCTCAGTGATTGTTGGCTGCCAATGACTCCCTCAGTTAAGATGACTAAAGGCTACTTGATTTGGAACTGCAGTTATTTGCAGATGTCACCCTGTCGTCATGAAGCTCAATTGAGCACCTTAGCAGTTTCCATTTAGCCTTCCACCCAACACCTTTTATTTAAAGTCTGGCTATGAGAACCTCGATGCAATTGTTGGGGAAGTGGAAGGGGTAATGAAAGGAGTGAGTGTGAATCATTTATTCATTCAGTGATAACTAAGACACAGTCCCCGCTCACAAGGAGCTCACAGCACTCTCTTTGAGCGGTTGGCTTCTGTGGAACAGGGTTGAGACTGTGGACAGGAGCCCTACTGCATTCTCAGAGCCAGATATTGAAAAGTAATCATGAAGATTTAATTATACATTCCTTTAGGCGCTAACTTATTAACTTTTACTAATTGAAATTATACATTCTACCTTATTATACATTTGTTTATTCAGATCTGTTTATTTCATAGGTGTTTATTGGTCATTTTTTTTCCAAGCTTTTTTAAAATGTTATTTTTCAATTACAGTTTACATTTAATATTATTTTGTATCAATTTCAGGCATACAGCATAGTGCTTCTTAGACAATCATATACTTTATTTTTTTAATGTATTTCAGTGATTATGCTATTACAGTTGTCCCAATTTTTCCCCCTTTGCCTCTCTCCACCTGGTACTCCCATTCCCTCCAGCAATCCCCTCCCTTAGCTCATGCCTGTGGGTCGTGCATACAAGTTCTTTGACTTCTCCATTTCTTATACTGTTCTTAACATCCCCTGTCTATTTTGGACCTACCAATTTGTACTTCTTAACCCCAGCACTTTTTCCCTCATTCACTGCCAATCCCCTCGCAGCTGATAACCCTCCCTGTGATCTCCATATCTGTGACTCTGTTCCTGTTCTGCTTGTTTGCTTAGTTTGTTCTTCAGATTCAGTTGTTGATAGTTGTGCATTTGTTGCTGTTTTAACATTCATAGTTCTGATCCTCTTTTTCTTGTGTAGTTCCCTTTAACATTTCATACACTAGTGGCTTGGTGATGACGAATTCCTTAGTTTTACTTTGTCTGGGAAGCACTTTATCTGCCCTTCCATTCTAAATGATAGCTTTGCTGGATAGAATAATCTTGGATGTAGATCCTTGCTTTTCATCACTTCGAATGCTTCTTGCCAGCCCCTTTAGCCTGCAAAGTTTCTGTTGAGAAATCAGCTGAGTCTTATGGGAACTCCTTTGTAGGTAACTATCTGCTTTTCTCTTGCTGCTTTTAAAGGTCTCTCTTTATTTTTAACCTTTGGCGTTTTAATTATGATGTGTCTTGTTGTGATCCTCTTTGAATCCAACTTGTTTGGGACTCTCTGCGCTTCCTGGACTTGCATGTCTGTTTTCTTCACTAAATTAGAGAAGTTTTCTTTCATTATTTTTCAAATAGTTTTTAATTTCTTGCTCTTCCTTTTCTCCTTCTGGCACTCCTAGGATTCAGATGTTGGTACATTTGGAGATGTCCTAGGGGCTTCTTATTCTATTCTTTTTTTTGAGTTCTTTTTTTCTTCTTGCTGTTCTGATTGAATGCTTTTTTCTTCCTTTTGTTCCAAATTGTTGATTTGAATCTCAGCTTCATCCCCTCCACTATTAGTTCCTTGTGGATTTTTCTTTATTTCACTTAATGCAACCTTCATTTCTGCCTGGGTCTTTTTTTCTGCTGTTGCAGTATCCAGTGAGTTCTTTGAGCATCCTAACAACCAGTGTTTTGGACTCTGCATCTGATAGGTTCCTGATCTCCATTTCATTTAGTTCTCTTCTTGTAGTTTTGTTTTGTTCTTTTATTTTGGCCATATTTCTTTGTTTTCTCAATTTGGCAGCCTCCCTGTGTTTGTTCCTGTGTATTAGGTATAGCGGCTTTGACTCCCTGTCTTAGTAGCATGGCCTATCATGGAAAAGGTACCTGTAAATTGTGTGGGGTGGAGTCTTAGGTAGTCACCAGGGTGGGGCAATTGTTTTACTGCTTTTGACTCTGTATGTGGGAGGGCTTAGAGAGAGGACAGTGCTGCTGCCTGGCCTCTAGAGATTGCTTGAGAGGAAGCTGTCTCCTGGGTACTCACCCCCTTGCCAGTCACTTCACTTTCTCTCCTTCTCCCTGTGTGTCACTTGTGCCTTTCCAGCTGTTGCCATGGCACTGAATCCCAGATGGGGTGGGTCTACATAAGTCCAAAGTTTGTTGTGGGCCCTTAAAGAGAAGTGTCTTGAGAAACCTGCTGTTTCTTCAAAAAACCCCAACTGGTTTTTGGAGCCTGAAATTATGGGGACTTATATTCCTGGCACTGCAGTCCTAGGCTGGGTGGTCTGGTCTAGGGCTGGGATCACTCATCCTCAAGGTATCCCTCCTGATTTTTATCCTCCACACATAAATGTGGGGCCGCCTATTCTGCCGCCTCTTCATGCCTCTCTGCACCTACTCCCCTCTTACCTGTCTGGATGAATGTGGCTTCTTTAATCCTTGGTTGTCAGACTTCCATACAGCTTGATTTTCTGATGAATCTGAGTGAAATTTGTTGTATAGTTTATTTGTAGTTTTTACTGTAGTTGAGTACAGAGGCAAAGTGTGTTTACCTATTCCTCCATCTTGGCCAGAAGTCTGGTCATTTCTTTCTATCAGCCAAGTGAGGTGTGGTGTGTGCTAGAAAGCTTATGAGGAACTTTTTATGAAGTCTGAGAAAGGCTGGAATCTGCAGTTGAGGGCAGTATTCATTCCACAAACCCACATGCCAGGCCTGTGCTAGGGTGTGGTAGGAAAAAGATTAAAATGGTCCCTCACATCATGGACTATGGCATCTAGTAGGAGACAGATACATAGGTGACAATTAAAGTTTAGTGTGGTGGACCCCACAGTGGGGGTGAGTATTCCTGCAAGAGGAAGGTAGTGGGAAGTTTACCTAAATCCACCTGGGGGATTTGTGGAAGAACTCACATGTCTGAGCTATACTTTATAGGATTTTACAGACCAATGAAGTGGGGTAAGGGAAGTCACTCCAGGCAGAGGGTACGACATGGGCAAAAGCAAGGCAGGATAAGAGACGTTGGCATATCCGAGGAAATATTGGTCATTTGGTAATGTTGATATATCAGATATTTCAGGTCAGAGCTGTTGCAAACCGTGGTTCATAGACCAAATCCAGATTGCTACCTGAGTTTTGGTTTTGTTTTTCTTTTAAAAACAGTGTTAAATTCACAGCAAAATTGTACGGAATGTACAGACATTTCCCATATACCCTTCCCCACACAAACATCCCCTGCTATGATTATACTGCACTGGAGTGGCACGTTTATAGCAATCAGTGAACCTACACTGGCCCAATATTATCCCCCAAAGTCCTTAGTTTACATTGTGGTTCACTCTTGGTGTTGCACATTCAATGGGTTTTGACAAATTTATAACAACATTTACTACCATTAGAGTGTCATGTAGAGTAGTTTCAGTACCCTGAAAATCAGCTCTCTGTGCTCAGCCTGTTTATTCTTCCTTCCTCAACTCCTGGCAACCACCGATCCTTTAAAAGTCTCCATAGTTTTGCTTTTCCTAGAATGTCATTTGATTGAAATTATTAAGTATATAGCCCAAATTGGCTTCTTTCACTTAATGTGTTTAAGTTCCCTCCATGTCTTTTCATGGCTTGATAGCTCATTTCTCTTTAGTGCTGATGAATATTCCATTGTCTGGATGTGCCCTTGTTTATCCATTCACCTATTGAAGAACATCTTGGCTGCTTGAGTATTGGCAGTTATGAACAAAGCTGCTGTAAGCATTTGTGTGCAGGTTTTTCTGTGGACCTGTTTTCAACTCCTTTGGGTAAATACCAAGAAGAGCAATTACTGGATCATATGGTAAGAGTATGTTTAATTTTGTAAAAAACTGCCAAACTGTCTTCCAAAGTAGTTGTGCCATTTTGCGTTCTCACCGGGAAAGAATGAGATTCCCATTGCTACACATCCTCACCAGCATTTGGCGTTGTCAGTGTTTGGATTTTGGCCATTCTAACTAGTGTGTGGTGGTCTCATTGCTGTTTTAATTTGCATTTTCCTGCTGACATGTGACATGGGGCATCTTTTCATAGGCTAATTTGTTAACTGTATATATTCTTTGGTGAGGTATCTGTTCAGGTCTTTTGTCCAGTTTTTAAATTGGATTGTTCCTTTTCTTATTGTTGAGTTTTATGAGTTCTTTGTATAGTTTGGGTGATGCTTCTTTATCATATATGTCTTTTGTAATGATCTGTGGCTTGTCTTCTGACCACCTGGTTTTGTAGATGAAATTTTATTTGAATACAGCTATGCTCATTCATTTACATATTGTCTATGGCCACGTCTGTGCTACAATGGCAGAGTTAAGTAGTGGTGAGAGAGACTGTGTGGCCTGCAAATCCTTGCTATCTGGCGCTTTTCAGAAAGTTTGCTGAGCTCTACTGTAGGAGATGGTAAGAAGATAAGATCCTTTTACAAAGGGCCTTTTATGCTTTACTGAGGAATTCTGATTTTCTTTGGGGATAGGGAGCCTCTGAATTTTGTGCAAGGGCATGATGTGCTGTTTTTGTGGTAAATTATTCAGGAAAGTATTTGGTGGATGAATTTGAAGCTGTATCAGTTAGGATTCATTGCAGAAAACAGAAATCATTCTAGGTATTTTGAACAGAAAGGGATTTAATATGGGGAATTGGGTATTTATAAAAGTCATTGGGTGGGCTGCAGGAAGAGAGTTGAGCCCTTCTCCATTCTTGGTTTCAAGGTCACAGCCCTGCAGCTGCAGTCAGGTGTCAGGAAACTGCTTCTGCCCCATGACCAGTTTGCTTGTAGGAGGCTGGTATCCAGGCAGTGAAGCATAGGGTCTGCCAGAGTCTGTGTAGTCATCACTTCCACAAGAAGAATGGTTTCTGCCTTCCTTCTGCTTCCAAGTCTCCTGCAAGAGATTCTCATTGTTGCAGCCTAAATCACTTCCAGAACATACCTGTAAGGGAGCTGGAGAGTGTTCTAGTCTCTTGGGGTAGGTGGGCAGGAGCAGGGAGGCATGTAGAATAGAAGAGGATGGGAATGTCTGACACGGTGAACATTGAGACTAGAATCGGGGACCAATAAGAGGACTATTGTAAGAACTGGTTGGGTAGGAGTTAATGACCAGCCTTGGGCAGTGGCAGAACTGAGAGGAGACAAAAGTACCTAGGAGGTATAATCATTGAGCAGGACTGGGTGACTGACTAATGAGACAAGGTGAAGAATGAAGATGGATAGTGGGGACTCCTAGGCTCTTGGACTGAGAAATGCAGGAACAAAGGAGCTTATGAAGCTGTCACTTGAAAATGGCATCCCTCATAATGGTTGTGATTGGTGTTTAGCAGGCTCCATGGAACAGTGGTTCTGTGTGCCCCCTAGGACAGATCGATTCTCTGAGTGTATCCATAGCAGGAGAAATGAAAACCTAACTTAAGAGATACAGAGCAAAACAAAGTATATTCCTGACATTGAATAATGGGACCAATAAAGGGTCACCACAATTGTGCTGTTTCTACAGTAGTCAGATCTGTATCTGGGTTCCAGGACTTCTCAGTCCTAGAACATTCTGATTGAAAGGGAAAGAACTTAGGGAGACACAAATAAAAAAGAGTATGGGTCTGGAGAAATGACTTTTTAATCATGGGAGCTTGGTCAGCTTGGGTGTGTGATGATGGAGGACCAGGACAGAACTCGTAGCAAATGCTTTGGGCAGACATGGATGGTGGGGGAAAAGGTTGCCTAACCCATGGTGTTTGTAGCTGTGCTTTGGTTTTGATGAGGTCAGACTTTTCATTTAGGATTCTGCTGGCAATCAGTGACTTCTTGAAACCAGCAGGTCTGTGGAGGTAGAGAACAGGAGTTTGGTTTAGTTACTGTATTTTTGACAGCATACTCAATAACCTAAATAGAATGACCCCTTTAAAACACAAACAATTCTCCATTTAGGTTTTACATTAGATGAAAACTGTCACAGAACCGAAATACAGAATTTATATTACTTTGTGTATCACATGTCACAGGGTTTTCTGAAGTTATAATGTACCCTTAACTCATTGAAAATATTTGTCTAACTTTTGGGGGGCTCCCATTCTTATTCCCACTTATGTATCAGTTTGCCTCACAATGACATTGACCTGCACCATTCTGCCATAATTATAGCCTAAAAGGCCTACCTGACCTATCCACAGATTTAATTGTGGACTAGTCTTTTCTGGGAACATTCTGTGCTTTGGCTTATAAGTAATCCCAGAGTGTTTCTCCTTTTTCTGGTTTTATTGATTTTTATTATTTAGAAAATAAATTTGATCCATGCAAAAATAGATACGAATGTACCATATAACAACAGGATGTAGTATGAAAGAGGACAGTCAAGAAAGTTGTTGTTAAGAAGGTGACATTTAAGCAAAGATTTGAAGGTGAGGGATTGAGCCATGAGGATGTCTGGGGGATGGCTGCTAAAAGGGACTAAGATGGGAGCATGCCTTTGGAGTCGAAGGAGTAGTAGGGAGGCCTGTTGGGCTGGAGTGGAGGGAGGGGTGGGAAAGTAGGAGATGAGGGTGGTAATATGTAGGGACAAATCGTATCTGTGAATTTTTGCTTTATGTATTTCAAAGTTATTTTATTGGTTCCACAATGCAAATTTGAGATATGTCTTATGGGCAAATTGAACTTTTTATCCCTGTTCATGATCCCGTCCTTTTTTTTTTTTTTAGCACTTTTTCTCTTAACATTTATTTGGTCTGAACAATAGAAAGAAATGACCTATAACAACATGGGTGGTGCTCAAAGGCATTATGCTAAGTGCAAGAAATCAGACACATAAGGCTACATTCTGTGTGATTCTATTTATATGACATTCTGGAAAAGGCAAAATTATAGGGACAGAAATCCAGTCAGCAGTTGCTGGGAATTGAGGGAAATAATTAACTGCAAAAGAGTACTGAGAAATATTTGGGGCAATGGAAATGTCCTATGTCTTGATTGTGGTGGTGGTAGCATGATTGTATACATTTGTTAGAACTCATTAAACTGCACCATTAAAAAGGGTGATTTTACTATATGTCAGTTATACCTGAATTTTAGAAATCATTCTTAAGAAATCTGTTTTGACATTAGCATAGCTACCTCAACTTTCATTTGTTTTGTATATGCTTGGCATATTTTTTCCCCATCCATTTAGTTTCAACCTTTTTGGTCCTTGTATTTTAGATGGTGTTGCTTGCAACAGCATTTAACTGGATATTTAAGAAACCAATATGATAATTTCTGTCTTTACACCATCACAGTTAGTCCATTTATATTCCTTGTGATTTTTTGGTACCTTGGGAGCTGTCCTCATCCTCTTGCCTTTTATTTGCTTGTCTTGTGTTCTTTGTTTCTCATCTCCAGGCTGACTCTCTGTGTTAAGCCTGTGTTTGGCCTGCCTTTTTTCTGTCTTGATGAGCTGAAGGTTTTTTTGGCTTGCTGTTTGTTTGATAATGAAGTGTAAAATTCTGCATCTAATGGTATAAAGAGAACAAGAATTATACACTGGCTGCTGTATGAAGATTTTCTGTTTTGCTTCACTCCTAGTTTTATAGCATGTCTATGTTCTGGGTCTACATATAAAAATTTTTAAGTGATATTAGTGAAAACCTAGAGTAGAGTATGGCATGAATAATTGTTATAATGTGATGGAGAAGGGGAGATTAGGGCCAGGTTGGTTTTGTTCTTTTGTGTGTATGTTTTTAGTTTTACCTTAAAAGGTTAAAGGTTAAAAAAACTTTATTTGAAACCAATTTATACCACTTAGAAAAGAATAATGAGTTGAGGAGTTACTTCTTTTCTCTTTCATTTACTTTTTTGGGGGTTGGGTACAAGAGGGTGGTGCTGAGTTCTCAAACACCACGTCAAAGGAACCTACCTGTGCCTTACTCATCTTTGTGTCCCCAGCAGGGCCTAGAACAGTTCTTCACTGCATGCCTGTAGCAGCAGCTCAGTAAATATTTGTTGAGATGAAAGAGCCTTGTGTTGATGCTCCTTATTTGCCAGACCTTCTGGGCAGGTTTACACTCCTTGGGACCCCTCCTCTTGAGAAACGATGGTCTCAGGGGCCCAGGGAGTGGGGAGACTTTTTATGAGGACTGCCTGGTGCTTTCCAAGGCTCAACCTAACCACGGAGAACATGGTGGGTTCCCACTGCCCGTTCAGTCTCTCCTGTTTCATCTGGTTTTATCTTCATGATTGATATTTCAACATTGAACTCTTTTCATGGATGGTTCTTTTCAAATCTGTGCAACTTTTAAGGTAAACACTGGACTTAGAGATAAGCTGCTGTGAACTGCATCTTGTTTGAAAAAGAATGAGTCAAGTCTGTGTACCAGAATCCTATCAGAAAAGAGTGTTACCCCCTAAGAACAGCTATATCTTACTCATAGGTAGTTGTTCCAATTCCCAAGTGATTGTTGAGTTTTAGAAATGTGTTTCGTACAGGACGTTTGGATCACAGAAAGGCTGTCCCTGTGAGATGAGCACCAATTCTATAGGGTAAGACCCCGAATATATAAGGCCCTCTAGGAGAGTGAGGTTGGGCTGTCAGCAAGAATCAATAGGCTAGGGTTATTACCTAACCATATATTTGAGAGTTGATATCATCTGGGGAAATTGACATTTATTTGTATGAAAGGATATATTAGTTTTCTGTTGATATATAACAAATCACCACAAACTTAGGGCTTAAAACACCATTAATTAGCTGCTGGTTCTGTAGGTCAGATGTCTGGCACTATGTGGCCAGTTGAATTGTCTATTTAGGGTCTCACGAGGCCAAAATCAAGGTGATGGCAGGGCTGCTTACTCATCTGAAAACTCTAAGGAAGAATTTGCTTCAAAGCTCATTCAGGTGATTAGCTGGATTTAGTTACTTGTGGTTGTGGGACTGAGGTCCCCTGCCCTTGCTGACTGTCAGGGCCTCTCTTAGTTCCTTAAGGCCACCCACATTTTTTCTCATGTGCCCCCTCAATCTTCAAGCCAGAAAGATGTGTCAGATCTCCCTCTGGCTTCAGAGTTTTCTGATTTTCTCTTCTGCCCTCTACATTTGACATCTGCTGGAGAAAGCCTCTTGCTTTTAAGAGATTGCATAATTATATCAGGCTTGCCTGGACGATCTCCCTTTCTTGAGGTCAGTGGTGCCATAGAACATAACATGACATGATATGACATGACATGACATGACATGACATAACGTAACATAATCAAGTGTGTGGTGTTTTGTCACATTCACTGGTTTTAGGTACTAGGGTAGAGTATTTTTGGGACGAGGTAAGAAATTCTGTCCACCACAGAAGATCTCTCTCTTAATTCCCATGCTTAACCACTTGCCTGGTCTCTACTATTGGAGGGCACTTGAAAATTACAGCTAGAACAGAAACAACACAAAACCCATTTGGTTGGATTTGGAGAGTGGCTTGCAATTTTAGTATTGAGCACATGGGCACAAAATGAGTCTAATAAAAATTGTATTTATTTTTATTTCTAGGCCGTGTTACTAGAGAATGTTTTCATATGATGCTTAGGGCTTGCCTTTTTGGAAGACAGTAGCTCTGACACCTGCCAATGGCTGGTAGATCAGAGATTCCATCCTGTGGCATGGATTTCATTCTTTAAAGGGTTTGAGGGAGATGGGGTGGAGTGATTGGATTATAAGGAACATAGGAGGTACTAGAGGTTAAGGTCCAAAAATGCTTTTGAACTTGGTTCCTTGCTTCTTTTATTCATTCAGGAAATATTTTTATATGCCTAGTAGGGGGCCAGGCACATACTGGGTGCTGGTTCTATGAAGGTACACAAAACAGGCATGGTCCTTACCTGCCTTTTACAACCTTGGTTCATTTGTTGAACTCTTTTGTGGTGGCTGAAATCCACAAATTGCTTTTTAAAATTAAGTTAGAGTTATTGAGGTATAATTTACATACAGTAAAATTCACCTTTTGCAGTGTACAGTTCTGAGAGTTTTGACAAAAGCATATAGTCTGGTAACCACTGCCATAATCAAGACACAGAAAGTCTTATCTCCCCCAGAAGTTCCCTTGCTCCCTTTTATAGCCAATCCCTCCTTTTTTTTTTTTTTTAAGATTTTATTTATTTATTTTTAGAGAGGGAAGGGAGAGGGAGAGAGAGAGAGAGAAACATCAATGTGTGGTTGCTGGGGGACATGGCCTGCAACCTAGGCATGTGCCCTGACTGGGAATCGAACCTGCGATGCCTGGTTCGCAGCCCGCGCTCAATCCACTGAGCTACGCCAGCCAGGGCCCAATCCCTCCTTTTAACCCCAGCTACCAGCAAACACCGATCTGTTTTCTTTTCCTGCAGTTTTGCCTCTTCCTACGTGTGGTAAAAATAGAACGATTTATATACTACACAGCTTTTTGTGTCATTCTTCTTCCCCTTAGCATAATGCATTTGTGATTCATCTATGTTGGCCCTCATGGACCTTATTCGAGACAGACATTAAACCAATACACAAAACAAATGAATAATTACAAATAGAATTGCTATAAAGGGAAAGATTGGAATACTGTGTGAGAAGATGCACGAGAATTGACCGTTACCTGGGAAATAAGGGATATCTAGATCATGTTTTGGATGAGGAGCCAGCTGGGTGAAGAGTCCAGACAAGGGTATGCCACGAGAGTGCATCAGCAAGGGCTCTGGTTTTCCTCAGGAGGAGTTTGGAGGGATGTCTTGAGGAATATCCATGGAACGTTTTTTTTTTTTTTTTGGAACTTACCTCCCTCCTGTCTTTAGGATTTGCTGTGTCAGAACACTTAGAAATAACATCACAGTATACTGTCATCCTCTATACCTGCCCTAATATCTGTCATCCTCAGGACTTCAGGGTCCCCAGTCGTCCTTCCTGGCCTGGGGCTGCGGCACAGGGATGCTCTGAGCTGGCCCAGGTTCAAACACGATGTGATGCCAGTAGGAAGGAGTTTGGAGACACATTTCTGCCCACCTGTATAAGCTGGAGCCCCACGCAGATCCCAGCTACTAAGTCAGAGGAGGTTGATGACTCATGACGCTGTCTTAGAAGTTGTGATAGCATCCTGCGCCCTTGTACCATCTCAGGCTATAGGACAAATAAATCATGGGCTGCCGTCTGTGTTCAAGGAACCTCTCGTCATCAACTGTTGCACCCAGGACGGTGGCGCAGAATGTGACAGTGAGCACTTCCCCCGAACTTGGGCTCTCTTTGAAGTTTGTCTGGGAGGCGGCTTGAGCATTTGTTTCTTTTCTTTTTTATTTTGGAGGGAGAATGGGGGAGGACAATTAGCATTTTTACTTAATTGCCCTTTTAAACCCATGAATGTGATATATCATATGATATTCCACTTAGCATTCCACTTATTAAGGTGACTTTTACCTTTTTTTTTTGCTTAAGCTTAATTTTTTATATATTGAACATTTATATAATGCCATAATGAATGTAAATAGTAAAAATAACTTTAATTCTAGATTCCAAAACAAATTTGATCATTCTTTTTGATTAAGCCCACCATGCAACCTGGAATTAGATTAGGTAAGTCAAGTATTATTGTATATTCTCTCTTTAAAGTGAGTTTTTAGTCTCAAAGCTGCCACCATTGAGAGGATTGCTCTGCACTCCAGGCTGGGCAGAAGTAAATCATTTGTCTTTCTGTAATGGAGAATGGACTTGGCAGCAGTTTTATTTTTACCTTTCCTGTCATTTCTGACGCTGGCAGCTAGAGGTAGGGTGGGGAATAGAGCCGTAAATTACCCTTGGAATGACTAGAATGGTCCCATTTTAACTCAAAATTACTCCTTTCCCTTTTCACCTCTCCTTTTTATCCCCCTCCTTATTTTATTTTATTTTTTTCTAATCTGCTTTTGAATGGGAAAGAAGAATTGAGGAGGGTGTAGGTGGGAGTAGGTTTGCTTATTGATGCCTCTCTGAATGGTGGAAATTATTTCTTTTCCCATCACTGCTTCCCATTTCTTCGCCATGCTTCTATTTTAAGTGCCTGTTTTTTGCTGGTTCTGTCTTGCTGGAAACTGGCCCAGCCTCACTCAGTTTTGTTTCCATGCTGCTATTAAAAGACAATGCCCAGTTAAGAGGACTCAGAGGATTGGCGGGAGCCTCCCTCTGGGGTCTGGTCATCCAGGCAAATATCCCTGCGTTGGAATGTGAGAAGAGTTTTAAGTTTGATAGGCTGTTTTAACTTATGCATTTTTTTTAGTGGAGGAAACCACACTATTACTTGGTATACCCTGAAACTGTTCTTTTGCTGAGCTTGAAGACTAACAGAGCCTAATTGAGATCAAAGAACCTCCCATTCGTATCCTTGATCTCCTTTACCAAGATGCAGACAGATGCTCGTCACTGGTAACTGGTCAGCTATGGATTCTTGACATTTGGGAGAGATGTGTCCCCAGTTTGTGAAGAATTTTTATATTATTAATACAGAGTGTTTCTGGAGTCCTGAATATTGCCTAAATTACATTTTTATGAAGGTGCTTGTTACCTGTTATTTTTTAAAGCATATTCTATCATCATAACTTATCTGCCTTTTACAACCTTGGTTCATTTGTTGAACTCTTTTGTGGTGGCTCAAATCCACAAATTGCTTTTTAAAATTAAGTTAGAGTTATTGAGGTATAATTTACATACAGTAAAATTCACCTTTTGCAGTGTACAGTTCTGAGAGTTTTGACAAAAGCATATAGTCTGGTAACCACCGCCATAATCAAGACATAGAAAGTCTTATCTCCCCCAGAAGTTCCCTTGCTCCCTTTTGTAGCCAATCCCTCCTTTTAACCCCAGCTACCAGCAAACACCGATCTGTTTTCTTTTCCTGCAGTTTTGCCTCTTCCTACATGTGGTAAAAATAGAACGATTTATATACTACACAGCTTTTTGTGTCATTCTTCTTCCCCTTAGCATAATGCATTTGTGATTCATCTGTGTTGTTGCACATATCAGTAGTTTCTTCCTTTTGTTTGCAAAGTAATATTCCACTGTTGGGTACACCACAGTCTGTGTGTTCATTCGCCATGTGAAGGACTTTGGGTTGTTTAAAGTTTTGGAAGTTGTGAGTAAAATCACTATAAACATTTGCCTATAGGTTTTATGTAAACATATGTTTTCATTTCTCTTGGGTAAATACCAAGGAGTAGGGTTGCTAGTTTATATGCTAAGTGTATGTTTAACTTTATAAAAAACTGTGAGCTCTTTTTCCAGTGGCTGCACCCTGCTGCATTCCTTCTGGCAGTGTTTGAGAGTTCCAGTTGCTTTGCCTCCTTGTCGGCACTCGTTACTGTCAGTTTTTCCCTTCTTTGTCCATTCTGGTAGGTGTGTAATTGTATGTCACTGTGGTTTTAGTTCACATTTCCCTAACGACTAATGATGCTGAACATCTTTTATGTCCTTATTTGCCATTTGTAGATCTTTTCTGAAGTGTCTGTTAAAATCTTCTGATTCCTTTTTTATACTGGTTTATTGTTTTTGTAATACTGAGTTTTGAGCATTTTAAAAATATATTTTAGATAGAAGTTCTTTATCGTATATGCATTTTACAAATATTTTTTTCCCAGACTATGAATTTTTTTGAGTGTCTTTGGAAGAGCAGGAGCTTTGACTTTTGATAAAGCTACCAACTATTTTTTAAAATCAATTTTCTTTTTTTTAATTTTATTTTAATCATTGTTCAAGTATAGTTTTCTCCCCTTTACTCCCAATCCAGCCCACCCACTTAAAATTAATTTTCACATAAAGAATATGATAGATTTACCAATCTCAAATTCTGAGTCACCACCACAGTTTGAATTTCACTTTTTAACTTAGAAAATTTTGTGTCTGGCTTGTGAGCCATCACTTTTTTTGACTCTTCATTTTCACTAATGTTACCAATGCTAGGAATGACTTCCTTTTCTAACTAAACAAACAAAGTTTGTTGGTTGAATTACTCCACATAAAGTATTACATATGTGACAATGGTCAACAAAGCTGCAGTGGGATGGCCGTGCCAGGTTGTCATTCCAGGCTTACTCGTTAGCCAAGTGGCTCCCACACACCAGCATTGCAGGATGTGATGCAGATTCTTGTCTGAGCAAAATTACAAGTTACTGCATTTCCACTACTATGTAAGCTCCTTGAGGTCAAGGACTGTTTCTGTTTTGTTGCTGGACCAAGATCTGGGCCTAGTGCTGAGAGAATAGTGACAGAATGGGATTCAGTGGCCTTCGTGAAGGGTCATGTGAGATGTGCCAAGGTATCCAAGGCTCTGGCTGTCAGGGTTAGCTGAGGATGGAGGCCAACACTGTGAATGTTAAAACTTGCATGTCAAGGGACAGTCTGGATCCTGGTCCTGGGACCTTCCCTGCATCAGATCGGCTCTGAGGAGCTTGGAGAGAAAACCTTGGGCCCTGGCCTTGATGGTGTTGCCTAGGGAGGCCTCAGTCTCTTAGGGAGGAACTAAGGTAAGAACATGCCAGCATTAGAAGGGCATGCTGTAAAGAGAGCTGAGTGTCTGTAACGAGATGACTTGAAACCATTTGTGGAGTTTCGCTGTTCTACCTTCTTTCGACTACCCTGGGGCTGCATAACTTCCCCCAACCCCTCACCCTCCACATGGTGGAGGGATCGGGCCAAGGTTGAAGTCACTGGCAGAGCCGAAGCCAGGCTGTCTGTGGTGGAGCCCAGCTCATCTCCACCCCATCGCCCCACTTTTGTCCTGATACTATTTTGGCTTATGGTGTGTGGTTTCAGCATTTGGGCCAGCTTTTAATCACGACACAATCCCATCTTTTGAGGGTTGAGTGAGTTCTCCAAGAGAGGAAACTGCCAAAGACAAGGTTTTTCTCAAATGCTGAGGCCATCTCTTCCTTACGAGAATCTTATTTTAAAGGGAGTTCAAGGGGAAAAGTGGAAGCTCCAGATTTAGGGCAAAGGAAGAGTCTGGGGGGAGGACGTGCGTGTGTACGTGGTGGTGAGGGGAGTGGGGGTGGCAGTGGGCCACAGGCAGGGAGGCGTTCGTGCAAAAGTGGTCCCAGCTGCTCCTGGTTTATGGGCTAATCCCGGCTCTGCTCCAGCCTGTCATTCAGGGTAAGCTGCTGTCATTAGTGGTTAAACATTTCTGAAAGTATTCTCTCTCAACTCTGACCGCACACCCTTTCGGGGAAGAGAGGGAGGAGCCAGGAGAGTAATGGAACCCACCCTGTTGTCGTGCCCAGCTGCTGTGCCGGGGGACACAGAGCCTGGCAACTGGACATAATCATGGGCTCGTCAGAGCCTCGTGAATGACAGCACTGATGCTGCATTTTCCATGCTGCCCACGCGGCCTGTTGCTCCTTCAGGGACATAGCCCTCCGCCATGGACTGAGAGTACCAAATCAGAGAGGCTTTTTTGTCCTTTTAAGGGGATTCTTGGCTGAGGCAAACCTCCCATTAACCAGTTTTATCTCTCTCAAGCCCTCTGCCCTCAACACACAGACACATTCACCAGCGGCTGAAGGCCGAGCTTCCTTCTGGAGCTCGTCTGCACCCATTCAGCTTTTGATGAGGAGCTGCGGTAAAAGGCTCAATGCTAACATTTCTTCCCATGAAGTGGGGACTTTGAAATATTTTTCTTGACTGAGGTGTGGTTGACAGCTTTTGATTTATGAAATTAGCTCAGGGAAAAATAAAATGGAAAAAGAGAGTCCAAATTAAATCTTTATTTCCACAGCTCTGCTGTGCCCTCTATCCATTTTTAACTGCCACAGTCTAGGTAAGAAGGACTCCAGGGTTTGTTAGGTTTTTTCTTTTTCTCCCCCTCCTACTCATCCTCTTCCTTTTCCTTCTTCTTCCTCTTCTTCCTCTTCTCTCTCTCTCTCTCTCTCTCTCTCTCTCTGGGTTGTGTGGGCCCAAGAAAAAACATTTTTTTAAGCTTAATGAAGAACGCTAGAAAAATTTAGAAAAGCACCAAGGGAAAAGCTAAAGGCATCTGCATTTTCAACACCCAGAGATAATCACTCTGAACACTGGTTTATGCCCACCTTGTTGGAAAAATTTGTTCCTTGTGCTAGAGGTGGTAGTTGGTGGAGGCACTTCTTCCCCTAGGGACCTTCCAGTTTGTTGTGCTGCAGGCTTGTCCCAACACACAGGGCTAGAGTCCAACCAGCAGAAGTGTTGTGGCAGGGACAGCGCCTCCCGGCGGGGGGAACTTTCTGTTAGAGCTCTTCATCTCTCTATTGGCTGAGCGACTAGTAAGAGAACCCCTGGGGAGGGACTCACCTAAAGTCTGGGCCTCCGACCCCAGGCTGCAACCAGAGAGCTTGGTATGTTGACCTTAAAGTACCTGAATTTGAGACTTTTTTCTCTCTCTTTAAAAAAAAATTTATTTGATATGGGAAGAGAGGGAGAAAAAGGGAGAGAGACATGGATGTGTGAGGGAAACACCAATTGGCTGCCTCTTGCATGTCCCCAACCTAGGGACCTCGCTGGCAACCCAGGCATGTGCCCTGACTGGGAATCAAACCTATGACCTTTCAGTTCACAGACTGGCATTCAACCCATGGAGCAACACCATCCAGGGTTTGAGCCTTTCTTGATTGCTTACTCTCTACTGGAGTTTTCTGTGTTTGTTTTCTTGTCTGCAGTATGGGCATTATATAATAAGCTACTTCTAGGGTTGCCATGTTAAATGAGATAATATCTGTAAAGTGCACAAAACACCACGACTGGACATAATCCTGGGTTTGTGCATAACCATGGGTACCTGAAATGTAATATTGCAGCTCAATGTGCAGTATATTGTTCCATGGTCATTGTTATTACTTTTATTGTTAATAGTGTTCGCACTGCTCCATGTCACATAGTTTAGATTGTTCTCTGGACCTTCGTACCTCTGCCTGGAGAGGGGTGGTCTTTTCTTTACTGGATACTGTTAATTTATTTTTTAAATTAATTTATTTTTTTTCTATCACCATTTATCCCCCCCCATACCCTCTTCTATCTCCACCCAGACCCTCCTCCCCACAGTTACCATCCTTGGATACTCTTCAAATCATCTCACTGTTGTAAAGTATTATATAATGACTAAGTGGCAGAATAATCTCCTTTGACAAAACTGCTGAACCGAAAGGCGAGGAAGCTTAGGCACTGTCACTGAGGAATGAAGTCGTCACAATAGGAGCGTGAGAACACTTCCCTGCCTCGTGTTCTCTGAAGATGTCAGATAGATTCACTGTTGTTAGGTCCCACCTCTACCCTTGTGATTTGATCCCTTTCTAAATTGTTTCTTGTTTACTTGGATGGGCTGTGGGGTCATCTTTTCTAGGTGAGATATGTCCACGTATGCACTAGCTGAAGTTGTCTAATGTCCCTTGACTTCTGTTCCGAAGGGAAGCATCTTTCTACCTATAGAGAAAATAGATTTGGATAAGTTCCGGGCTTTGCGTAACAGGAGAAATATGTCATCTGTACCCTGTCAAGTAGTCCAGTGATTCTTGTTTATTTCTTACATTCGAACCCAATAAAAATAATGTGATGGTCTCAGGATATTTTGCCAGTTATTTCAGATGTGGGAGCAATTTATTCTGGATTTGTTTACTTCAAGTGGAAAAGTTTACCCGAAGTTGCCTTCTGGGCTTTTACCAAGAAGGATGCTTACCTGGGTCTCTCTCTTTGGAGCCAGTGTCTGCTAAGTCAAAGACTACGGGGGCTGTTGAAGGTCTTGGTTCCAGTAATGAATGAGGGGGGGAATACGGTTACTTAGGTGGGTTATCCCTCTTTTTTTTTCCGCAGTGATTTATATCTGTCTGCTTTATACTTTGAACCCCCAGGACCCACAGACATTCAGGTGGTTCAGCCAGAACAACCACAGCAACCAGTGAGCGAAGCCCTGGTACTAGCAACCGGCACCACCAGCCCATCAAGAACCCGAGCCACAGTGGCTTGGCCAATGGCACAGGTGAGTGACAGCCCGGAATGCCAGCCCAGACTGAATCACAGGTCTCTAACCTGTTTTCACATGGAGTCAGGATTCTGTCTGTGTCAGAATTTAGGGCGGGTGAGACAAGACTCTGATACTAAGATGAATTTGAATCCATCTGTCTTTCCATTGACCTATCTTCCTTTATCTCTGGCATAGTCTGTGTAGCTGAGGTTCGTCTCCACAGGACTCTTCTAAAGTATTCCTTTGCACAGAAATAAAAAAATAGCTTTATAGTCATTGTCTTATCAATGCTGGATTTCATAGGAGAGGGTATCTTACTTACACATGACACATTTTGTTTTCTTTCCTTAATTTTAGGAGTGATCAGATTTAGGGAGAAAGAAAACTGAGTCTAGTTGCTAGGAGCCAAGTGGAGAAAATAGCAGCACTGTTGACGGGTGGGATGCTGAGCAGGGGCAGGCCCTCACCGTCAGTGGGGGTTCCAAGGAGGGTGTTTGTGCCACTGAAGGAGAGACAGCCCGCTCCATCCACACAGACTGGCTCAGCACTGGACTTGCCTTCCTTGTAAGTGGGAAAGGAAGGACCTACTTCAAAACAGTTCATTTTTTGTAATGCTTTCCTTCTGTCTCATCAGGTCAGGGGTGGATTGAAATGGAAAAAGAAAAAAAAACCTTCATTTTTCTAAGTGTCTTAAACTATCAGATCTTTAGTGACTGCTGGTCATTTGGTATTTTTGTTTTAATTTGGGTCATTTGGGAAGGGACATGGATGTAACTTGGATAAACTTGTCAGCGTTTCACTAGGTGTGTGACACTTGAAATAATTTTATAGATGATTGTGATAGCAGAGGTGGGACGTGAAGGATGGGTGATCTGGAGCAGAATAGCTTCTTCACATGAGTGTTGTCATGGCCTTGTTAATGCCCTTCGTGTGACTGACTTGAGTAGGAGAAGTCCACTGGGGTTACTTTTCAGTGACTCAGTTCCCTGGCAGCACTGTACGAGGGCTGCAGCGCCCTCTAATGGCTCGTGGTGCTTAGCTGTGCTGTTGCCTGCGATGGACTGCAGGGCGGAGTGGCCTGTGTCCTGCATGGCTCAATGCATGTGTGGGGCCTGACTTTGTCACGGGAGTTGGGGACCTTCCTGAAAGAATTGGGCTAATTAGCTCAGCCTAAGCCCTGAGGACAAGGATGAGCTGGAGGAGCCATCTCAGCCCACCTGGCACTCCTGTGCCACCTCGTGTCCGAGTTCTGGAACCATCCAGTCAGAGTGTGGCTGTTCCGCCTGTGTGAAGGGGACGGCAAGGTGGTGGCCGTGGGCTGTGTTACAGAAAATCCTGTGCAGCTCTGGAATTCCAATATACATGCTTCCCTTAGAAAAATAAGTCACTTGTTGGGGAGGGCCAGTGTTTACAAACTGGCAAGGGGAACTGGCCCTTTGGAACCAACTCTTTCTTGGAGCCTGGGCCGTATACCAACCACTCGTTCCTCAGGGCACACTAGTTTCTCTCAGCCACCTCTGCTCTTCTTACGAAAACTGTCGGTAAATTGACTATATATGGTGGTGGTCTTTGAGTCACTATTGACATTTAAACAAATATGTATTTCCCTGGCATTTATTTTTAGGTACCTTTGCATATTGTCCTTATCTCCAGGAACGTTATGTTTCAGCAGGTGAGGCAGGGGCCAGTCATGTCTTCAGAAAGCCAAATATCCATAACCCTAAAACACCTAGGAAATGTTTTCTGGTGGTGTATCTGAATACCCAAACTGTTCCCCAAACCCATCTGTGAAGGACAGTCACTGCATTTAAGGGATTTCTGCCTGTTAAAATACTAAGTTCTTGGCTGCTCTGCTCTCTCTCCCCTCTTTCTGCTGTGATGACAGCTCACCTTTCCCTCCCAGGCAGCCTGGACTTTGTAGGCTCTTTAATGTCTGTCCAAGGGCTACAGAAAGACTGCTCCTTTCCTTTGGGGAGCAGGCAGGAGCCCCTGCTGTGGCAGCGCAAGAGCAGAAGGGTGTCTGAGGAGGCGAACGCTCCATCCTTCGCCACGGCGCCCTTGGAACTGTGAGGACCAGTTCCAAAGTGGTGGTGGTGGTGAGCTGCGCCTCCAGGAAATGTTTCCACAGACACCCGAGATTTACTGAGCTGGCCCTTTTGGCTGTGCTCTGCAGTTATGCATGAAAAAGACATTTGGGGCAAAAACGGAGCTGAGTTCCAGGTGGTTTTTTTGTGTTGTCACAACTATAAGGTAACCATTTTTTATAAAATGAAAGTGAACGGCAGCCTGTCTGTATAAATATAATATTTCTAAGTTTTCGAAGTGGTGGAATCGAGAAAGAGACTAATGGTATAGCACTTCATTGAGACTTGTGTGAAATGATTTACTTTTTCATTTTTTATTTAAAACCTTATCCAAAAAAAATTACATCTCTCATTGACTCCCTTAAACGTGATTTCCATGCACACAGGTCGGGAGCCACACTGGCCGCAGTCAGATTCTGATTGCTCGTGTGTGTGCAGTATGTGCACACGGCCCAGGGCCATCCTGGGCCTTAGTTCTCTGGTTAATAAAATTGGGACAAGATGTAGATGTATCTCATAGGTCGTTACTGGAATAAATTATATAAAACATGAAGAGTGCCTCACATGGTGCCTGGGATAAGTAGCTTTCAATCAATGTTAGTTTTTATCTTTACAAATAATTTCATGTGGGTAGAATTATGCATCATGGATAGATTTTCTTTTGTTTGCTGTTATTTTTTTTATACATGCTTCCATGTATCTGTGGTCTTTTTGTTTACCCCCTTTTAGTGGCCTCATACTTCCTTTAACCATTCCTCAATTCTAGAGTTATTTCCCTATTGTAAAACAAAATCCTGATGTAGACAGCTTTGCACATAGTTTTTGTTTCTTCTTGAATGAAGTTCTTGAATCAAAGGATATGAATTTTTAAATGGGATTGATGTATATTATCAGGTGGTTTCCCAGAACGTTTGAAACAGTCCTATCTCAAGGCAATGTAAAATTTTCCTCAGGTGGTAGGGAGGTTTATTTTTTCTGTGACTTTGTAAATACTGGTTTGTCTATTTGCCAACAGGTTCTAAGAACGACCTTGTTGTTTAACCTCCTTGCATTTCTTCAATTTTTAATTGCTTGACTGTTTCTTTTCTCTTGTGTGACTTTTTTCATAGTGTTTCATTATTCTTTGGATATTTGGAAGTTTATTTATTTATCCCTAGGTTCAAGGTTTGTTTTTTCTTTCACTTGTTTTTTTTACAAATTGTGGTAAAATGTGTAACATAAAATTTACCATTTAAACCACCTTGAGTGTACAGTTCAGTGGCGTTAAGTGCATTCACAGTGCTGTGCAGCTTTATCACTATCCGTTTCCAGAACTTTTTCATCATCCCAAACTGAAACTCTGTACCCTTTAAACAATAACATTCTGCTTTCCTCCTAAGCCCCAACCCAGCTCCTGGTAACCTGTGTTCTACTTTATGTGTCTGAATTTGCTTATTCTAGGTGCCTCATACTATAAGTGGAATGACTTGCCCTTTTGTCTCTGGCTTATTTCACTTAACATACTGTTTTCAAGCTTGATCCATGTTGCAGCATGTACCAGAATCTCGTTTCTTTTCAAGACTGAATAATATTCCATGTGTGTACATACTACGTTTTATTTAGTCATTCACCTGTTGATGGACATTTGGGTTGTGCCACATTTAGGCTGCTGTGACAGCCTGTACACCCGTACAGGTATGTGTCTGAGTCCGGGTTTTGATTCCTGTGGCTCGGCACCCAGGAGTCATGTGGATAAGTGGTATGGTCATTCTGTGTTTAACTTTTTGAGAGGCTCTGAAACGTTTTCCAGAGCAGCTTCACTTATATTCCCAACAGCAGTGAATGAGGGTTCCAGTTTTCCACCTTGCCAGTTCTTGTTTTTGATATTAGCCATCCTAATGGGTATGAGGTATCTAGGTACATGCTTTATCTGTTATATTTATGGTGGTAAGTTTTCCCCTATATCATTGTTTTACCTTTTATCTCATTTTTATGGCTCTCATAGAAAGTTAAAAATTTTAAAAATCATTTTGTGTGAGCATTTTTAATGTTTTTAATTTTACCTTTTGCTTCAGTAGTGAAAAGAGCCTCTCTTGTCTATAAATGGAATAAATACTTTATTCTGTTTTACTTTTTTTTATGATATTAAAAAATAGCTGTCCTGCTGGAATTTCTATATCTGTACATAAAGAAATATAATGAGGGCTGGGTTAAATTAATTTTTCTCTGTATCAGGGTCCTATTTTCCTATAAACATTAATTAAATAGTTTTCTTTTCTCACTGTGGTTTTCCTTAGTGTTTATCACTTCACCACATCCTTATATGCAGTGAAAATTCATTTCTGGACTCTTTACACATTCCATTTATTTTATTTCCAGTTTGGAGCTAGTGTCATGTGATTTTGATTATTGATATGTTATAGCATGTTTTTCTAATGTCTGGAAGGGCTAGTTTTGCCTTATTAAATTTTCTCCATGATTTTCATGATAGTTACACATTTTCAAAACAAATTTCAGACTTTAAATTCTTTGAAGCGTGGTACAAATGGAGATGGCCTGAGTCTGTACATTGACCAGGGAAGGATAGAACTTTCCCATCAGTTACCATGAAATGGCACTGTCCATTCTTAAGGTTTTTTGTTTTCCATCTAATTGTTTTAGTTTATTCCACTATTGGTTGCTCTTGTGAAGAGCTGAGTGATCTGTTGCATTGGAGGTGCCTTCTTGTGATGAGAGATACCGACTGCTTTACTGTGGAGCGTATGCTAAGAGCTGGTCTTCAGTTTAAAAAGCTTTCATCATTGGCTACCACCTTCTCCTTGCCTAAGTGGGGGTGCTGAAAAGACAGTCCTCCATCAAATGAACCTAAAGATCTTGGAACACACAGCGAGTTGGCAGTGTGTCTAGGATTAAGAAAAAGAATTTCCAATTCCTGATCTCTTTTTGGCTAACTGTGACTAGCATATTAGAGTCTTAGTCTGAATGAATATCTGATTCATGAAGTTAGAATGTTTAACTAACACCGCAGAGGGAACCTTGTGAAAACTCCTTGTTGCAGAAACCAGAGGCTATTCAGCTGCCATTTTGCCTACTTACCCCATTTCCTCTCTCATCTGGGTAGCCAGCTTTTCTTCCTGTACAGGACAACTATCTAAGTCATTTTCATTTCCTCCCCCCCCCCCGCACTGTTCTCACTTCACGGTGTTCTGGATTTGAGCACTGGTTGTGCTGCTTGCTGCTGCACGGCACCTTGCCGAATGGTGCCTCTGTGAGCCTCAGTTTTGTCTTCTGTAAAACCGGAATAATATCTTCTTCATGGGGCTTTTGGGACGATAACTGAACTAATGAAAATGAACTTGCTAAAAGCAACACAGGATCCTGGACTGGATCTTGGTATAGTAAAAGGACATTTAGTGGAAAAGCTGGTGAAATCCGAATAAAGCCTGGACTTTAGTTAATAGTAATGAACTGACGTTAATTTTTTAGCTTTGACAAGTGTGCTATGACAAATACTGTGTCAAGTACTATTGGGGGAAGCTGGGTGAAGGGCATGCTATCTTTGTGACTTTTCTGTAAATCTAAAATCATTCCAAAATTAAAATTTTAAAAACAAAACTACTTTGTAAATGGTTGGTAGTGTTACCCAAATGTGAGGTGGTTTATTTCAAATATCTTTTGCTAGGTTATTAGGATTATTGAATGACTATTTATTGAACAAATATTTATTGAATGCCATTTTGCTAAGCACTATGGACCATAGAAAGAAGTATAAAAGTAGGCATCTGCCCTGTAATCTGTTTCAGGGGGAAAAAATGCTGAAAAGACACCATCAGCCAGGTACCAACTAACACAGCAGATGTCATAGGGTCTGTGTGTCTTAGCTGAGCCCACAGGTGCTATGGGCTCTGCAAAGGGGTGTGGGCTGCAGTGGGGGGAGTGCCTTCAGGGAGAAGGACTGAGCTGAGCAAAGATGTGGAGATAAGAACAAGGAAGTACAGAGTGGAAATAATGCAAAACAAAGGAAATGAATTTGCCCCCATTCTCAAGAAGGGTACTGCCATTTGAAGAACATAAGTTGTGTATATCAAATAATTAGGATTAATAAGGGAATATTAGCTATATTGCATAAAGCTAAAATGTAAAATACAACGATTCTCTAAGGCTTGATGAAATTGAAAGTTCTTGTCTTGAAAATCCAGTTTTTTCTCTCTACTTGAAGTCACATCATGGCTCGAGTACGGTGCCCTGTCACTGGTTTACCAGGTGACTATGGGCCAGTGACTTAATTGTCTGAACTTTAGTTTCTTCTGACTATAAGTTGTGATGTAGTAGATTTTACCTTTGAGGTTCTTTCAAGCCCCCATTTTCTAAGAATGTGTGTGTCAGCATAGACACAGTCTTTTAGGGCAGAAGAGTATAAACATGGACACAGAAAGTTTGTTGACGCTAGAATGCTCAGCTCTTATATTCTATTTCCAAACCTGAACTTGAGGTGCAGCACAAAACTGTTAAGCAGGTGAGCTACTCTGGTGAGGGAAAGGCTCTCAGAGAGGTGGATGGACAGGCATAGCGCTGGTGGGAGTCCTAACTACATCTGCAGCTTCATGAGCAGCAGGGTCCAGATAGTGGCAATTAGAGGGTTTCTTCCATTGGCATGCTATGCACTCTGCTTCTGTTCTTTTTCTGGTCAATAATTTCCTAATAATTATTTTTAATAGGCAGTATGTATAGGTTGTCAACACTTCAGAAGTATAAAAGCTTAAACAATATAAAGAAAGTCTCCTTCCTGGTCTAGTCCTCCAGCCTCTAGTTTCCTCCCCAGAGGAAGTAACCATTGTGTTTCTTTGTGATTCTTTCCAAGATATTTTTTGAATGTACAAGTATATGCATATTTATTCTTTAAACACACACGTAATATATATGCTGTCTGCACTTTCTTACTTAATAATTATCTGAGAAGTTTTTCCGTAGAACTCGAAGCCAACTTGAATAGCTTTACTCCTTTCCCCTTCTGCTAACTGCAGCCCACGATGGGCACAATTTTAAAGTCAATAAGAACAGTAATCACAACAGATTGAAAAATATGTTTAAATCTAAGAACTCATAGGGCTTTTTCAACAAAACAAAATTTCTTTTTAGTTTTTAAATTTTATTTTTCAATTATGTTTTACATTCAGTATTATTTTGTATTAGCCTCAGGTGTGCAGCATACTGGTTAAACAATCATAGACTTCACAGAGTATTCCCTTCATATTTCTAGTCAAAATTTCTGTGTTCATTTTTGGAGGATCAAAGAAACCAACTCATTATTCTGAAAACTGGTAAATAAAAGAAGAGACTGAAGCATTTTCCCTGCCTTTTCTTTACAAACTGAACCTTGAAGATAGCCAAATAGTTGATAAGGCAAAGTTTCTTTTATAGGCATGATAGAATTAGAGTATTACTGTTTTGCATCTAACCAATTAATGGATTTAGGCAATAACCATCAATGGCTGCTCACATTGCAAAAGAGAGACAACCAGACGTCATGTGCTTCCTGTACGCAGACAGTGAACATATAAGAAGTGAAGAGTATTAGAATAAACTCATCATCCCCCTCCCCCACCCATCTGCATCACACCCACCCTCAGTTCCCCCCACCTTTTAACTATTGTATTTAAATTTTGGATATTGTCCAACTGTGCTCCACAGAGGTTCTAGCAATTTCTATTCCTACCAGCGCTATGTGAAAATGCATTTTTCTTATACTCTTATCAGTATGTGATTAAATATTTTTACTCTTGTCAATCTGAGGTTAAAAATGGTATTTTGTTATAGTCTTGTGTACCCCCCACTTTTTAAAAAAAGATTTTATTTATTTTTAGAGAGAGGGGAAGGGAGGGAGAGAAGGAGAGAAACATCAACGTGTGGTTGTCTTTCTAGCACCCCCACCGGGGACCTGGCCCACAACCCAGGCATATGCCCTGGCTGGGAATTGAACCAGCAACCCTTTGGTTTGCAGGCTGGCACTCAATTCACCGAAGCACACCAGGGCAGTATTTCACTATAGTCTTAAATTGTATTTTGTGTCTTATATTGATATCTAGCATCTTTTCAGATTTTTAAGGGTAATCTTCTTATCTGTAAAATGTCTTTGCATATTTTTGTTTTTTCCTATTGATTTGTGGAGGTTCTTTTCATATCAGAGAAATTAGCCATTCATCTGTAATATGAGTTAATGATAATTTATCCTACTTGGTTTTCTTTTGATTTTAATTTTGCTCATAGTGGGGTTGTTTTTTTCCATTTAGATTTTAAAAACATTTTAATGTAGTTGAATTATCAGCCTTTTATGACTTCTAGATTTTGTGTGATATTTCAAAAGTCCTTTCCACTTTGAGATTGTAAAAATATTGTTTTTTTTTAGTTCCTCTGTAGTTTCATTATTTTTTTATGTCAAAATCTCTGATTCATCTGGAATGTATTTTGATGTAAGGAGAGAGATAGGGCTATAACTCAGTTTTTGTTTAATACATGCCGAGTTGTCACAGAACTATTTATCGAATAACCCATCTTTTCTATAGTAATTTAAAATGTCACCTTGTCATATACTAAATTCTAATATTTATTTCGGTTTCTGAACTTTCTTGTTTATTTAATTGACATCTGCGTATTCATATATCAGAGCCACATAGTTTTAAGTTTTGAAACTTTATGTATTAATACTTTAGAGAACTAATACCACCCTCCTTACACATACACACACAATGTCTTTAGAATTTTCATGGCTATTCTTCTATATTTAGTTGTCCTTATAATATTTATAATGAATTTAATTAGTTCTCAAAAACATCATGATTTTTTATTGGAATTGAGTAAAATTTACAGATTTTCATAAAGGGACTTGCCATCTGTTGTGCTTTACTAACTGAACTGAAATAGAATAGAAATATAAATTACTGCATTTTTGTTGGGGAAACATCAGTTGCATAAGATGTAGTCATTTTTTTAACAACTAATTCAGCCTGTGTTGCAGACTGTCTATCATTTCCTGGGGAGAAAGCAAATAAGTTAATTGTAGGTAGTCCCCTAGGCTCTTATCCATTTGTTAAGGTCAAGGTTCACATCATGTGAAGAAATTTTAGTTTCAGCTGACCTCCAGTGTCGTGTTAGCTGACAGAGTCATGTGGTTGCTTCAGTGTCATTATAATCTTGAGTGGCATTAGAGGACGTACAGAAAGGGGGAAGTGGATTGTAATGAGTGAGTGGTTCTGGCTCTGGAATCAGACAGCAGTGGTACTTTGTGACCTTAGCAGGTTATTTAATCTCTTCTTTTCCTCAGCTGTAAAGTGAGGGGATGTTAGTTGTACCTAACTCCTGGGATTGTGTATGAGGCTTAAATGAAAGAATTCAGAATGCTTTTGCACTTTGCCTGGTATACACTGTTGTCCTGTAAATGTTAACTAATATCATTTATGTTGGAAATCTGACTCCACTGGTCTAATGGTATCTGACTTACTATGTTCATTTCCTGGTGTCATTACTTAGGAGAGGCAGTAGGAAAAGATCTCTACAAGAGGGCAGCCAGGTGATAAGAAGAGGGTGGCCTAGAAACATTAAAGGTATGGTGGGCTTTTTTTACTGGAGAAGAGAAGGTGAGTGAGAAATAGGGAGTCCAGATGCTTGTTTCGTATTAGTTGGGGAGCTAGGACTAACACCAGCTGGTGAAATTCAGCTTAACGTGAGAAAAAACTTCTGGCAGCTGCATCTGTTTGGCAATGGAAAGGCTGCAGTGAGCTGCCTGTCAGAAGAAATGTTCAGGAGGAATCTGGGTAGCCATTTGCTAAGGGAACTGCAAAAAGAATTTCTGAATTAGGAAAATGAAGCTAAATGACAATCAACTACAGCATTTTCCTATAAAATTCTAGTATAAATGTATGTAGATGCAATCTCAATGTAGAAAATTCTCTGTGTATGGCTCATTCAAACCTTTTCGATCCTTTTTTTTAAAAGATTTTATTTATTTATTTTTAGAGAGAGGGGAAGGGAGGGAGAAAGAGAGGACGAGAAACATCAGTGTGCGAGAGAAACATCATTGATCAGCTGCCTCTTGCACATCCCTAGCTGGGGACCTGGCCTGAAACCCAGGCATGTGCCCTGATGAGAAATTGAACCAGTGACCTTCCTGTTCATAGGCTCATGCTCCATCCATTGAGCCACCCCAGCCAGGGCTCAATCCTATTTTGAGTAAGACTATTTTGGGGTGAACAGGGGTGACCATCAAAGAAATGAAGATGTGGAGAAATAAGCTTGTTTCACTTCTGTCTCTTTGTCTGTTGTTACCTTGGAGACAAGTCCTGTATCTTCGGAGTCCCCTCCTCTTCGTATTAATTCTTGAGTATGAGTCTTTAAAAGAACAAGCACATTATTAGAAGTTTTCTGCCTCTTAGTGTGTGGGGGACTTTTTGAGTAAAGGTGCTATTTGCACTTAGCAGACAAATGACAAGTTTAAACAAAAGAATATGATCCCATAAACTTGGCTTTGCTCCATTTATCGTTTATTGCCAGTATACTTCCCTGTTACCCTTAAGTTTCCTGCTACTCTTTTATTTCAGTAAATGTAACCATAGTATGTTAGAAAAATTTAATACGTTTATAAATAGAGGTAATATTTAATAACCTGTTTTTTTCAGGTTCATCTCCTGATTTCTTTCTGGCAGGCCATTATTAGTGACTTGCCCTAATTTCCGAAGTTAGGTTCTGTGAAACCTTTCTGCTGTCAGTGGATATATGTGCATGTCACCTTGGGAATACTGTGTTATCACATTAAGTAAAAAACCTAGTATAGGAGGATATAAATTTTAGTTGATCTCTAAAATATTTCTATATTTTTAGTGACTGATGAATCTGCAGGAGCCACGGATCCCGAAGAGCCTTCTGTTGTTGGTGTGACATCCCCACCTGCTGCAGCCTCGAGTGTTACCCCAAACCCTACTGCAGAGTCTCTCCCTGCTCCGGCCACGCCAGCTGAAGGAGAGGAGCCCAGCACTTCGGGCACACAGCAGCTCCCGGTGGCTGCCCAGGCCCCAGATGCTCTGCCTGCTGGGTGAGTAGCCTTCTGTCCCACAACAGTGCTTCCCACCCCTCCAAAGACTGAGGCTCCTTCACCAAGGCAGAAACAATGTGGTTATTTATTACCTAGTGGCTAGGAGTCTCTGGGGAGGCTGCTATGCTTAGGACCGAGGGAGGTGTGGAAGAACTGCTTGTTCTACAGAAATCTTAAAGAGAATCTAAATCATCGGGGGCAGAATCAATGCTTCCTTATACTGTGACTAGAAATGAACAGCTTGACTCAAAGCATGTGGCTTTTATAGAACAAGAAACTTATTTTGCCTTCTGAAGTCATTGAAGTGTTTGCCTAGATCCTGCCTAGAAAACTGCTTTTCTCTCTTGAATTCTACCTTAACGGCCTGTAGAGGACTTTAGGCTCTGAATATTACTGTATGTTATTCCCACAGCTGGTGCTGATACTAGCATGGACTACTAGTTTCCTTGCCATCCTTTAGTTCAGAATTAAGTCTGATGGTACAGACCTTGGATGCTAAGAAGATGGCTCTCGTAAGCCAAAAGGATATTCAGTTTGGCTGTATAGTGAGTGCAGATAAAAAATGTGGACCCAGGAATCAAACAGAACTAGGTTTGAATTCCCACTTGACTCTATTTGACCTTGCCTCAGGGGCTTACCGTCTGTCTTGGGAAGGTGGAGATAACAATGGTGCACACCTCCCAGAAAGTTACGGGACTCAGATAAGGTGGTGTATGTGAAGCTCTCGCCCCATGGTGGGCATTGCCCCTGGTGAGTGATGTTTGAAGTGGTTGTGAAAGAATCATGATGGAAGGGAATGGTTCTGAACTGGAAATGAAGCCTAATCTTAGGTCTACCAGTCATAGCGAGGCTAGTCCCCCTGTGGACCTGCTGTGCATCCTGGTTATCAGCGTGGTCCTGAGGAAACCAATGTCTGTCGCCATGGTCTCCACAATCCGACTGCTGGTGGAGGTGGTGGGGTGTGGGTGGGTCCTCCGAGCCCTGTAACTCATAAAGGAAAAGGTGGATGGTCCCTTCTTTGGTGTATAATCTGCTGTCTTGTCTTTAAGCTACTTTACAAAACCCAATTATTAAAACAAAAATCCTGAATCTGAAGGCACATGCAGCTTTTGACCACATATATATTCCATCTCCTTACCATTTGGCACACTACTTAACTCTTGTTTCTTAATAACGTGTGATGAACAAATGAAAAGTATTGCAAATAGTTCCTAATCCCTCAGACCTGGAGTGAATTGAGGGTATTGAGAGGTGGCTCAGAAAAGTTTTTCATGATGGTTTTGATTTTGTGGAAAGATTAATAACCAATTGCTGAGTCCAACTCCTTCCTACTGAGATTTCTATTCTCTTTTGTGTGGTGAGGACTACTCAAAAGACCTTCGTTTGGTTAATAATTTCAAATCTGTATATAATTTGGGGGGAACAGAGCAAAATCATTTTGGTGGAAAGAAGAGAAAATGGCTGCCTGGGTCCCCTGTGAGCTGTTTGTTTTTTTCCCCACTGAGCAAATGCCTGGAAGGCCGGCTTCACTCCTGTGTCAGTCACAGGCAATTAGGGCTAATGGCTCAACGTGTCTTTATGTAGGGCGTGTGTGAGGCTTACTGTTCTCTGGGATTGGGCTCTTCCTGTTCCAGGCAGCTGGAAAACTCCAGGCTCTGAAAACACTCTTTATTCTAAGTTTGGCGGACGGAGTGGCCCAGGGAAGCGATTCTCCTCCCTCACCCTGCCAGAGGCTGCGGCACTTTTTGGAGGGAGAGTTTGGACAGCATCTTTTCCTCAGAGTGCTTAGAACATGACAAGGCCTGTGTGTGGGTCTGGGGAAGCTGCTGCCTGCTTTAACATGTGTGCCAGTCCAGAGAAGGGTGCTGGGACCCTTCCTGGGGTGCCCATCCCTGAGACGTCAGGAGGCCGGAGATCCTGAGCCGCCTGCCTGCGTGCCCAGCAGTGAGCCTGGCAGACCTTCAGCCCTCTGTTCTGTGAAGGCAAAGGGCACATGTTCTGCAGTGACACTTGCAATTTCTGACCATTGTCCCCACCCCAGCTTATTTATAAGTTAGGAGATCCAGACGGGATGGGTTATTCCTTTACTCCTGGTATCGTGGCTTCTGGAGTCAGGACCAATTTTAACCTTTTTATTTGTTTGTTTTTTTAATTCTCAGCTGAGGACATGTCCATTGATTCCAGAGAGAGGGAGGGGGAGAGAGAGGGCGAGAGACAGAGAGAGAGAGAGAGAGAGAGAAACAAATGTTTATGGGTTGCCTCTCAAAACGTGCCTGGACAGGGACCAACCCGCAACTTTTAGGTGTACAGGACAGTGCTCCAACCAACTAAGCCACGGCGGACAGGGTGATTTCAACCTTTTCAAATAAAACTCTGAGCCTAACATTTCACCACTTAGCATGCCTCATTGGCTTCATTGTCTTAAGGCAGTGATTTTCAACAGGTGTGCTGAAAGAATTTTTAAAACATGTAATACCTGACTGTTTAGTTAGGGACACTGACCTCTTTTCCCTTAGAGGGTCAAATAAATGACAACACAACAGTAGCTGTCCAGAGTGAATGAATCAAAATTACATCAATTTTTAGGTCAGATCGCAAAAATATACTTTTTGGTGTGCTGCAGAATTTTAATAATTAGCTAATGTGTGCCACAAGATGGAAAAGGTTGAAAATCACTCTCTTCGGGGATAAATTCGCCCTCAGTGAAGCCTGAGAAGCCTGCACGAAGACTGCACCCGCCCCGCGGGCCCAGGCGCTCCAGCCACAGCAACTGATCTCAGTGCCACGACTGTACCACTCCCGCTCTGTCCTCGGGGCCTTCTGCCATGCTAGTTGCTGTTTCGCAAACTTCCTCACTACTGTGTCCATTAATTCCTACCCATCTTCGGGTCTCATCGCCATTTTCAAAACCAGCACTCCTGTGGGAATTCTTCCTTGACTCCTGGGGACAAGGTCAAACATGCCGAGTACTGTGCCTCTGCTCACTCGTGTAGTTGCCTGTTTCACGCCTCTCTCCCCTGCTGGGCTCTAAACACCAAGATGGCAGGGAGCCTGGCACAAAGTAGGCCCCCAGTCATATTTGTAATGAATGAATTTAAATGCCACCTTTTCTTTTCTCCAACTGGATGAATGTTTTCTGCTTCTTCAATACCTCAAAGAAAGAACAACTGTGACAGGAGTATTGCATTTCTTCCCGAGAGCAAGAGCTTAAGGATCGTTCACTGGGTGGACTGGCTTTGTGTTGAAATACGTGTCTGGCACAGGGTCAGGATGTCCTTCCCTGCTCACTGGGGGTCCTCGTGCGCTGGGTACCTTGGAGCTCGGCTCCTCTGTGCTGAGGCATTCCTCAGTCCCAATAGAGGGCTCTTTCAAGGCATGCAGCTGACTTTGTCTCCTTCCAACTTTATCTTCTCAATTCCTTCAGTCTCCTTCACTGAGCAATCAAGCAAGGTTCACTTGGGGACCCCAAGGGCTTATTTTTCCAGTTGCTGAGTTGCCTTTCTGAAGCTTGCAGCAGAGGAGACTAGCCATAAAGAGGTCACACATGCTTGTGTGTTTTAAGAACTAAAGGCTACTGAAAGCTGGGCTGCATAAGTCAAAATAGAACTCCCCTGATTTACTTTCTCCCTGTCTCTAAACCCTCCTGCTTTCTGTGCTTTTAAATTTAATTAGCATGAAAGAAGCCAACTGTAAGGGTGTCTTTTGCAGCTTGCAAATGTCTATTAATGGCAGGGATGCCAGGAAGGCTCAGGAGACATGGTGAGATAGTGTGGTCCGGGCAGCAGCCATGGGGAGTGAGGCCACTTTGATCAGTTGGCCCTGCATCTGGTTTTTATCAGCACTGAGCCCACTTTGGGGACTGAAGGCTCATTAACAGACCCTGTGTACAAGGCTTAGATAAACTCCAAGCGCGTCCCAGGCCTTGCAGCTTACTCAGTGCCTCGCACACAGAGGCACATTATTTCACCCTGGCAGCCCGTGCTCCGCTGTGGTTTCTTATATAAGGGAGGCCGTTGTGCTTGGACTGCCGGCTTACCTCAGCACTGCCATTTCACACCATCCCTTCTCCCGCAGTCATTGGCCGCCCTGTCCCTTCCTGCCTCAGGGTGGAATTAACTGAGGAGGGGTGTTTTTGGATCTTTTTGATGTGCCATCTCCTCTCCCACCAAGCGCAGTTATGGAGACCCAGAGGCCCTTTCTCTAGGTGGTCTCTGAGACACTGTCAAAGATGACAGTCTTGTGAGAGGTCTTCGGTGTTTTATTTGTAGACTTGCCCTAAGAGATGTTGGAATTTGGAGCTTCTCTGCTGAGCTATAAACCAGCTGCCACCATTGATTTTCATTCCAAACTCAGTTTTGGCACTAGTCAAAGGTCCTTACCCAAGGAGTTTAAAACAGTGCTTCTCAAACTATGTGTGAAGAACCAGCCCTTTTTCCCCTGTTTTCTTTGTTTTAATTTTTTTTTTTTCAGTCTGTTACAGGTCTTTACTTTTGTTCTCTATTCGGTGAGACAAATCTATTGATTACATATTTCAGTGTGGCAATGTCAAATTGATGTGAAAGTTTCTAAACTCTCAGAAACTTCTGAACTTTTCTGGTGGCTGAACAGTGATGGGTTGGGCCGTGGACCATACTTTGAGTAGCACCATTTCAAAGGATTATATTGGCAGAATCTGTGCCTTTTTGTTGAGTAGGGTTTAGTTTTTGACGTACGTGCTTAAGTAAAACCAAGTAGTACATGTTTCTGACTTCCTCATCATCATCTCAAAGCAAAAGCTTTATTTCCAAAGATTCTACTATTGTTGGGGCTGGTCCATGAGATGTTCTCAACCTATTATATGTATGTATTCCTATGTAATAATGAATTTTCTTTTTTATTAAATGTCCGTGAGAGCTGTTCAAGAGCGGGGATTGTTGTGTCCACCTTTGTAACCCTAGCACCTAGCATAGTGCTTGGCTTCTAGGGTGATGGAATGGGAAATGTTTGTTGAATGACATGATTTCATTCTCAGTAGCCCTAAAAGTTTTGTGGGGGAGTGGGTAATAGAAGAATAATGAGAACGACAACAAACAGCCAGATTTAACCATTGGTGCTTGTTATGCACCTTAAATTTTATTTGTTGTAAAATATTTTAACCACACAGGTAAGAATGGATGACACTTTAGATTTAATGAAAAATAATATGTTTATATAGTTCTAACATAATTTTGATTACCTTATGTATTACTTTTTATTTGCTTTTTCTGTCTGATATACTGTAAACATCTGAAGAAGTCAATATAATCTACAATGTTACTTTAAATGACTGAATACCCATTATAGAAATAACATCATTTATTTTATTAACCCTCCACTTTGGAACATTTAGATTATTTCCAGTTCCTGTAACATTCTGCAACATATTGTGACAGATAACTAAATATTTGACATACTTATAGCTAAATCTTTGACACATATTATTTCCTTAGGGTGTGTCCTAAAAGCAGAGTTGCTGAGTTAAGGGTATTTGCATAGGAAAAGGGTTTTGATCATAATGTCAAATTGTCCTTTGGAAAGAGTATACCATTTTTGCTCTCACTAACCTTTTTTAAAAGAGCGACTATTTATCTGGAAAAATCTTGTATGTGCAAAATATTTAAAATTTTTTTTTACTTTTTATTGATTTTATTGGGGTGACATTAGTTAATAAAATTATATAGGTTCCAGGTGTGTACAGGTCTATAACACATCATCTGTATATTGTGTGTTCACCACCCCAAGTCAAGTCTCCTTCCATCACTATTTATCCCTCACAGTACTTTCTCCTACCACTCCCCACTCTTTCCCTCTGGCAATCACTATGCTGTTGTCTAGATCTATGAGATGTTTTGTTTCACCTTTTCAGCCAGTTCCTCAAGTCTCCTCCCCTCTGACAACTGTCAGTCTGTTCTCTATCAATTAATCTATTTCTGTTTTCTTTGTTAGTTTATTTTGTTCATTAGATTCCATGTATGAGTGAAATCATATGGTTCTTGTTTTTCTCTGACTTATTTCACTTTGTATAATGCTCTCCAGGTCCATCCTTGCTGTCACAAAGGGCAAGATTTCCTTCCTTTTTTTTTTTTTTTTTTTTACAGCCAAGTAGTATTCTATCATGTAAATGTACCACAACATTTTTACCTATTCCTCTACTGAAGGGCATTTGAGCTGCTTCCAAATCTTGGCTATTGTAAATAATGCTGCAATGAGCATAGGGGTGCATATATTCTTTTGAATTAGTGTCTCAAGTTTCTTCACATATATTCCCAGAAGTGGAATCACTGGGTCATAAAAACACATTTTTTTTTATAGATACTATCTCCGGGAATTGTCTTGCCTCTCTGTGAAAGCATATCTTTTAATGTCTCCAACTTCCATCGAAGAACTTTAGAGATATTTCCAAGGTACGGAAAATGGGATTGTTGAAGAAGGAGAAGAAAAACAGATTTAATTCAGATGCCTCAGTAGGTCCTGCTGTGCTGTCCTGTGCTTAAAGGACATAAAGTGCTGGTTGTTGAAATTTTTAAAAATGGAGTTACTGTGCTAAGATTTAAAGGGAAGCTCAACATTTCAAGAAAGGTTCTTGGAGGTAGGACCAAGTTTAACACATTTCCTACCCAGTTTGCAAAGGACCTACTGAAGCAATGAAACAGCGAGCCGAAGATATGTTCCACTGTATGCAGATTTCTGACTCATAAAACAGTCTGCAAATGGCCCTGCAGAGAATATAAATTTTATGGTTCATCCAGGACACGGCCAGAGCTTGGGGAATAGGATTTGGTTCAGTCATTTATTATAGGGGCATTGAGTAAGAAAATATGAGTCCCATTTAGTTTTATGTGGGAAATTGCACTTCTACCCAGGCAGCTTTCAGAATTCTTGAACACTTTCAGTGTGTTTTTCTGAAGTTTAGATTTTGTCTCAGTAACCAGCAAGGCATCTTTTTGGTGGGGCAGAGGTGTATAGGGGTGTTGGCCTGACTTTGTCTTCTAAGGAGAGAATATATTTTTTTTTAAAGATTTTACTTATTTATTTTTAGAGAGGGAAGGGAGGGAGAAAGAGAGAGAGATAGAAACATCAATGTGTGGTTGCTGGGGGACATGGCCTGCAACCTAGGCATGTGCCCTGACTGGGAATCGAACCTGCGATGCCTGGTTCACAGCCCGCGCTCAATCCACTGAGCTATGCCAGCCAGGGCGAGAGAATATTTTTTGAATGGGCCAGGTTTACTAATGGCCAGTGCCTCTGTTAATGTAAGTGAGCAAATTAATAAATAATACAAGTTAATAATGCTGTCATGAAGATGGAATTTTTGATGTGTGAATTTGTAAGGGCCATGTAAAGAGATCCTCTATGCTACTAACCTGCACCTCTCACCCAGCTGTAATCCTTTCCCAACTTAATCCTGCACTTGGTGAAGCTGATTCTGTTCAAACATTGGGGATGGAGAGGTATGTCGATGAGGATCGTCAAATACAAATTGTAATGGCAGGTCATTGGGAATTAATTTCTTGAAGACCTTTTAGGGAATCTTCCCCAACAAAATGTGGTTCAGGTGACCAGAGAGTGTCCTTTTAGGAAAACACAGGAGAGAAATGGTTGCACGACATCCCAATAATGTGATTGAGATTTTTAGCCTTTACCCTTTTAATGATGATGATGGTGAAGGATTGGGGCGTGTACCTGGAAATGCACAATTGAATAAAGGACAGTTACAATCCTGAGGATTATAATTTAGGTTTCAAAAAGTATCTGAGATTAATTGAATTTGGAGACTACTTTTAAGTGCTTTCAGATACAAAGACCCTGTGTAGTCTGTGGTCAAACTGAATGTTACTCATTGAAGGCCAAGGAGCAATGTGTTGGGAAGGGACCTGAATCAAGCTTGATGCTTTGAACACTGTTTCTGAGAGGATATCAAAGAAAGCTATTCAGTGGGAGAGGATGTGACCCACGTGACCAGAATGCAGTATTGAGGCCCATGGGTAGTTTGATTGAAAAGCCTTTTAATCTCAGCGGGAAGAAGATGCTTATAAGGCACAGAAACCTAACCCCTGACAGAGATGTGCTGATGAAAGGTCACTGCTAGTATCACTTTCTTGGCACCAGGAGACAAAACCAAGGCAGTTGGAAGGCTTAATCTATGTGGGTCAGCAGGTAGTGAGGAGAAATGAGTATCAGAAGGCTCATTGATTGACAATAGAATTGACCGACTGTGCTGCATGAACGAAGGGAAGAGATTTGTATGAATTCTGAGGAGCCATGCAGGTAAGGGAGGAGTTGAGAGTTCTCTAAGAAAAACAGCTAGGCCAGGTCATGGAAGAGGGAGGACCCACAGTGACATTTAATCTGAGCAGGAGTCCAATTTTTAAAGGAAAAAATGTAGATATCAAAAAGGTAATGGAAGAAAGGTCTTATTTCTCTGATAACTCTTTTTCTAGCTAAGCCAATTGAGAGAGGGTGTTCATAGAGGGACACTGAGATTTGCTGGACAATGCCAGTCCCTGAAAGAGAGACTTTCATTTCTAGGATCAGCTGGGATCAAATATGGGATGGACAGATCTCATCTAGGGTTGGAAAGAGCTGCTGTAACTCTTGAATATTAGCAAAAAGGACTTCACACCGATTTCTTGTCTAGCAGTGTATGTGGGAACACTGCTGTATCAATTAAAGGCATTTACTTTATGGGATTCCAAGTATTACACCATCTTCAAATGAAAATATTAACCACAGTGTAGCCACTTTTCAAAACCAAAGTTTTCTCCTTACCTCACATGAACTATAAAAGAAGTCAAAAGTGGAATCTACTTATCAAATGAAAGTTGTAACAAAAGAATTGTTAGAATAAAGAAAAAGTTCCTTAAGTGTCTTTTATCTCCAATTGTTACAATAAATATTTTGTCTTCACAAAGGGGGTAGACCCATCCACATATTATGGACAGTTTTCCAAACATTGACCCCAAAATGACCAAACTAATTTTGTTGGTGCTTTGTGCCACCAAATTGCCACGGAAAGGAATTCTGAGGCATTCTTAGCTAAGTAAGTTTGTTAGAAGCAAACAAGACTGTTTCCTGCCATGGCCTCAAGGAGCTTCCATATTTCAGTATTCACCCTAAGCCAAGTGTCTTTCTCAAGACTTTCCTCATTTCCAAATTCAGATGAATAAAGAGGGTTTCAGATTTGCTTCTCAATTCCTGAGCAGGCAGGAGAAGTTTGGAGAGCTGGTGTGAAGCCACAGCATATTACTGGCCTGTCTTTCCTGCCCAAAGGTCACTTCCACATCTCCATAGATGGAGCATTAGCCTCTTGAGCTGGCAAGATCTGTTACTCTTTTGTCTTCAGAGGGACATCCATGGGGAGAAGATCTTTAAGTTTACCCATTATGCATTTTCATCTAGCCACATCCACCAGGGGATTCTGCCTTTTTAATGAAATACTGAATGAAGCGTGAGGCTCTTCCTTTTGCAGTGGCAGAAACCAAGGCACCTGGGTCAAGTCATCAGTACCCATTTCAACCAGAACCTTGAGCAAGAATACACAGTAGAGCCCTGACTGGTGTGGCTCAGTGGGCTGGTCATGGTCCCACAAACCAAAAGGTCACGATTCAATTCCTGGTCAGAACACTTGCATGGGTTGTGGGCCAGGTCCCTGGTTGGGGGCATGTGGGAGGCAATATTTCTCTCCCTCTCTCCCTCCCTTTTAAAAGTAAAAATCTTCGAAGATAAAGGTAATGGAAGAAAGGTCTTATTTACTTTTTAAATAAGTAAAATCTTCAAAGATTTTACTTATTTACTTTTAGAGAGAGGGGAAGGGAGGGAGAGGGAGAGAAATATCAATGTATGGTTGCCTCAACTGCACCCTGTAATGGGGACCTGGCCTGCAACCCAGGCATGTGCCCTGACTGGGAATTGAACTGGCAACCCTTTGGTTCGCAGGCCGGCACTCAATCCACTGAGCCATACCAGCTAGGGCTAAAATCTTTTAAAATATACTGTAAAAAGAATACCCAGGAGAGAAAATGCTCTCAAGTATAATTCTTGGTCTTCTCAAGCCAGTAGTTGATCGTGTGTGAGGGGTGGGAGTGCAGAACCCCTGGCCTTCACTGCTGCCAGTTGTTGAAAATGTGCCACCTCTTTCAGTAGGTCATATCTGAGCAGAGGGCTGTAATCAAAACAGAGCCTGGAAATGCACACAGTGGACTCATTATAATTCCTCCCCATTCATCCTGATTCTGCAGGGTTCCCCATCTGGAGTCTGGTGCTAGGGAAAGCTGTTCACTTGGAGGTGGGATTGGGAAAGCACCTGGCACCTGTCTGCTGGGTAGTAAGTTCCTATAAATTCTACTTTACGTTCCTTTTCCTCCTGTCTTTCTTTCTCTCAGTGTGGCGTGGTGGTAAAACTCATGGACTAGAGAGTCAGAGTGGAGTTTGAAAGCCACGTGAGAGTTACTTAGCTTTTCTGAGCCTGGGTTTCCTCAGCGGTGATGGCATTTTCCACCTTAAAGGGTGGAGGCAAGGGCTGCATGAGGTTAAACACGAGCCGTGGCTCATTGTAGATGCTCACTGGGTGCATGATGGTGTCCCTCTTCCCTTCCCTGTCTTAAAAACCTCATGCCTCTATCTGAACTAGTCTCGGAGGGGCTGATCAGTGCAGTCATCCTGGTTTAAATGAAAAAAAAAAAAAAAAAAGATGGTATTGAACAAAGCTAATGTTTACCAGAGTAGACACACCAGGCTTCATAAGAGAAGTTAGGACACTTACTTCATTGTATAGTCAGCTCCGCCATAACGTGTGTTCCTGAAAATCACCAGGCTATCCACAATCACACAAAAACTGCAGGGCTTATGGGAAAAAATGGGTTGGGGCATACACTCGAAAATTTGGCAGTAACACATACAGAAACTAGAAACTAATAGTGATGGTAGTACAACTTTACACATTAAATGGTTGTGAGATATAACATTACATTAAACAGCACATTTCCATAAGAAGACCTGAAATTTGCTTGTGGAAGCAGATGTCAGAAGGGTTGGAGTTTGTTGGTGTTGTCCTGAAGTTGTGTAAGGAGTGTTATTGGAAATCAGATGGGAGTTGTACTGCCCAGATGGGTGTGGTGTATAACCTGGTAAACTGAGGTAACTGGTAGATGTGTGAGTTTTGTATTCCTATGCAACTGGGTTCAGTTGGGGGAAGACTTCTGTGTCCATCTAGTGTTTCTCAAAGGCAAAATCATGCATAAGCAAACACAAAGTTTGCGTTATGCTCAAATTGTTCCCTCATGTATCAGTCACATTGGAATAGATATGCATTTTCAAAGTATCTGTTTCAGCAGAACCAGCTGTACCAGCTACCTAGAAAAGGTCACCTTCCCCTAGGCAGTACCCTAAAGACAAGTAAATAAAATCAGTGTAGCTCTGCTGGTGTAGCTCAGTGGATTAAACACAGGCTTGTGAACCAACGAGTTGCCAGTTCGATTCCCAGTCAGGGCGCATGCCTGAGTGGCAGGCCAGGTCCCCAGTAGGGGGTGTGTGAGAGGCAACTACACATTGATGTTTCTCTCTTTCTCCTTCCTTTCCCTTCTCTCTAAAAATAAATAAATCTTAAAAAAAAAATCAGTTGTACACATAAAAACTAATGGAACCATTAATATATTTTATAAAGTGGTAATTATTTTGTAAATATAATTTTTTTGCCCTGGCCAGAAGGCTCACTTGGTTAGAACATCATCCCATGCACCAAAAGGTTGTGGGTTTGATCCCTGGTCAGAGCACATACCTGGGTTACAGGCTTAATTCCTGGTCGGGGTGCATAGGGGAAGCAACCAATCAATATCTCTCTCCCTCTCCCTCTCCCTCCCTCTTTCTCTCTCTCTCCTGCTTCTTGCTCTAAAATCAATGAAAATATCCTTGGGTAAGGATCAAAATAAATAAATAATTAATTAAAAGTGTTTGCATTCTTTATATATCGGTTCCTATATTCTGGGTAAGTGGAGTAATATCAGACTGTTGACTGTGGGAATAATTGGGAGTGTGGGGATGGATGTCCTTGGCTATATTTTGTAATAATTCTGCTTGTAGGTTACCTCTTTGGATCATCAGCTACCTTGCCGTTCTCGGTTAGCACAGATGAGCCACCCTCAGTGCCCTGACCTCATGTGAACTGACACGCAGACTTACAGGGAAGGCAGTCAATAAACAACACGGGTACAGTGCAATAGGTGAATGATATGCTGTGCTTCTTTGAGTCATCCCGATCTCTTTTTAAAGGTCCTCTGTAAACGAATCCTGTATTTTAAAAAGAAATGTAATCGTGACTCTATATGATGCTAGGAGAACAGTGGTAATCATATAAATTGTGATGTTAACAGGCAGTGTAGGCTAAAAAGGCTATGGAGTTATCTATAGATCAATTTTAGGAGAGGTGTGTGAACCACAGAAATCATATACAAATTTTTGTTGGTGAGTGCTTTTGGAAGGAAAGAGACCTCAGCTTTTATCACATTCCTAGATGGATCTTTGATCTCAAAATGGGCAAGAAACATTGATTTAGAAAAATCCATGGAATTTTCATATGGGTCATTTAGGGGAACTTAGAGCAGTTGATGGCATATGCTAGTACTGTGAGTCCGTAAAGGGGAGCTGTTACAGTTTTCTCAGGAAGCACTCCAGGGAGGGGTCCACTGCTGGTGACAGCATGGAGCTGGTTTGATGTCATCTTTGATGTTTCCTCTCAAATTAGCCACCTCAGTAGTGAAGGAATCTGTTGCAAACAAGGGCTTACTGCCTTTCAACTGTGTATCTCATGCTTCCGTTGACTTTATTTTTCAGATGGGAACAACGAGAGTTGCCCAATGGCCGTGTCTATTATGTTGATCACAATACCAAGACCACCACCTGGGAACGGCCCCTTCCTCCAGGGTAAGGCATGGACTGACAAGCCTTGAGACTCTAGAACTGGCACCAAGATCACCCTGACCAGAGTGATTCTGGTGGTTGGGTGTTGTCCTGCAAAGTGAAAGGTCACTGGTTCGATTCCCAGTCAGGGCAGATGCCTGGGATGTGAGTTCAGTCCCTGGTTGGGGCACATATGAGAGGCAGCCAATCAATGTTTCTCTTTCACATTGATGTTTCTTTCCCTTTCTCTCTCCCTTCCCCCTCTCTAAAAATTAAAAAAATAAAAAAGACTCACCCAGTGACTTCTCTACCACTAACTGCTGTGACCTCATCTTTATTTGTCCGCACTCTTTTTTCCCCCTCCTCCCTTGGTCTTCCCCTTCTAAATTCCTTCCCCTCTGTTCCTATTTTCCCTTCTCTCATGCATTGTATTCGCCATGACTGATGGCCATGGGCTTTTTTAAGTGGTATACAGAGCTGCTATTGGCTGTTGGATCCTGGAGGAAGGAGGGTGGGGGAAGTGTCCTGGGCCATAGCTGTCTCAACACCCTCAGTCATTTCACCTGCAGAGATATCTTATTTGGGCCAGGTTTTCAGTCTCTTTCTACAGAGATAGCAAAGTACAGGGACAATTTATCCTGGGTCCATTGATTGTTTTTCCTATTTGCTTACCTTAGTTTTGCTCTTATTTCTTAAGACATACTAGGATTTTCAGAGCATCTCTGTGAGAAAATTGGGCATGGGGAGGCCAAGATAGTAAGAGTGGTGGTGACTCTCACAGCACCCTGTGCCCAACCAGTCCATGAAGATAATGTGCTTCTCATTCAGTTGGGCTTTGAGAGAATGCAGCTTATGTTCTCCCAAACCAGAGGGTGAGTGAGGCTTCCAAGTGAGAGAAAACTATCCAGGTTCAAGGAGAAGAGGTTTGGTTCCCTCTCTGCTAGGGACAGAATAATCTTTCGGCATGTGTCTGCCTGTCCTTAGAACTTTCAAAAGGAAATGTATTCTGCTCTCAGGAAAGAATCACCTCCCAGTCAAGCAACCAAAAGGGCTCTTACATAAAATATGAACAGTTGTCCCCCACTCCGCTTGTGGAGGGACAGGATGTCAGAGGTGGGGAGCCCCTGTGCTTCGTTTGGCTCAGTGGGCAGGCGTGTGCCAGGTAAATACCACCTCGCCTCTGTCCTGCAAGTTTCCATGGACAGGCTGCTCTTAGTTCGTTTTCCAGTAGAATGCTTGTGTTTTCTTTTTTGTCCTTATCCTTCTGGAAATGAAATTCATGTGTCATCTTTAGTCTTCACTCTGTTTCTACTTTAAGTCCAGTGAAGTTACTGAAGTTAAGCATAGACTTCTAAGGGAAAACAACTAAACATTTTATTATGAAAATTATCTCATTATTATGGAAACTTTCACATATGCACAAAGCAGAGAAAAGCCCCATGTATTCAACACTTCGCTTCAATATCAGCTCATAGCCACTCTTGTTTCATCTGTACCAGGGCTTGGAAACCTATGGGCCTGTGGACAAAAGCAAGCCCTCTGTCTATTTTTTCAAATAAAGTTTTATTGGAATACAGCCACACTCATTTGTTTACTTACTGCTTATGGCTGCGTTTGTGCTCAATGGCACAGCTGAGTAATTGTGACAGAGACTTTATAGCTCGCAAAGTCTAAAATACAGGAGTGTGCAAAAGTAGGTTTATAGTTGTGAGTATGTGAAACACAGAGTTTATTCTTGAATTATTATTTATTAATAATTATATTATTTATTTGTATTATAACTGTAAACCTATTTTTGCATGCCTCTGTATTTGCTTTGTGGCCCTTTATGGAAAATAGTTGCCACCTCCTGATTTGTAATCCTCACCTACTCTTCCCCCACCACCATCTGAGATTATTTTGAAGCAAATCCCAGACATTCTATCATTTTATCCATATTTTGTATATATTTCTTTAAAAAGTTATTTTATTAAAAATAAAACCACTATAGCACAGTCAGAGCATCATCCTGATATGCCAAGGTTGCAGGTTTGAGCCTCAGTGAGGGCACATATGAGAGTCAACCAATGAATGCATGAATAAGTGGAACAACCAATTGATGTCTGCCTGTCTGTTTGTCTCTCCCCCCCGCCGTCTAAAATCAATAAATTTAAGAGTTAAATAAATAAAATAAAACCACTACATTGTTAACAGTATTTCCTTGCTATCATGAGAGACCCAGTCTATAATCAGATTTCTCTAATTGTGTTACAAATTAATCATTGACTTTTAACAGGATGCATTGCACACTTGTACTTGTGTATTTAACAGCATATCTATTTAAAAGTAGAGGTAACTCTATAAGTGTGCTGGTTGCTGCCTCTTAACCTCTCTGGTCTATAAGCTATATAGGCCTTGACTTGGTGAACTTTTGGATGGAATTTAAATGAAGATATTTAATGGTGTCTTATAAGAATGGTTGAGGTTTTACTCTTCTTTAAGGATTGAGGTGGGACACTAAATCCAGCTTTCTTATTTTCAGGATAGTTTTAATGTTTTATTGGGAAAGGGCTTGACTCTACACCCCACAATGCCTATTAGTTCTTCCTGAGTGTTATACCCAGACCTGTGAGTCCCTGGCACACACTTCTGTGATGTAACAGGGGAACCCAGAGAAAACAGAATGCTTAAGCTTTCATTGCTAGTTGGTACAAGAAGTTCCACCCAGGGAAGTATTACCAAGGTGCGAGCAATCTGGAGACTACAGATGATCTCAGCAAACTGAGCCACTGGATTCATTTTATTATAGCCACCTCCTTCTCTCAGACCCCTGCAACACTTGTCAGATGATGAGTTATTCTGTCCAGGAGCACAAAATACTGGACCCGGAACTAAGGATAGGGAATAATTTGCTATTTAGTTACTGTTAGGCCGTACTCAGAGTGGAGGTGAGGAGGGAGAGTGATCATACCATAGAGCACAGGGTTGGGGAGGCCTCACAGAGGGAGGTAGATCAACATGGTCTTGCAGGAAAGGCTGGAGGTGGACTTCAATAAGAAGAGGAAGGCAATCTGTGTTGGGGAACAGTGTGATTGGGAAAGGTATGGTTAAGGAATGATGTGTGGAAAAGTTTTGCTCGAGTGGAAGGTTTATGTAAAACAGAGATGCTCAAAGTGTGTCCAGTGAGGCTCGTGGGTTTGGTGGAAATGCCCCTGGAGCTGAAGAGTCTGAAAGGGGCCACCGGGCCTCCAGCCACTGCTCTGTGGCTGTGATTCTGCATAAGGTTTCATCGGATATTGAGGGCAAGATTATGCTGCTCAGAAGTTTGAAATTCACCACTACAGGGGACTTCTACTTAACGTGGGGATTGAAAATGTGTTTATTTCTATGCCTTCCTGAAAACTCACCAAAATGGCAATAAAAATATAAAAAAGTTATAAATCATCAGTGATAAAGGAATGGAAGAGAAGTAGCATACGGGAAATGTTAACCAAAGTTTAGTTGCTGATAGATAAATGGCAGAACTGAGAAAGCTGAAACCCAAGCCTACAGTGTGGAGTGTCCACCAGGAAGCCAACTGATTCGCACCATGGAGCCCTGGAAACTTGGCGGAGTGGGGGACTTGGCGGGGTGGGGGTTGGGGTGGGGTCCCTGTGTGTAATAAAACCAGAAGCCTGAAGTCGAGTTTTAAAATTTGTGCCGTTAAGAGTTAGATTCCTAGGTTGTCAACCCTCATTCCCATCCCTCTACCACATGTGTGTGTAGATATAAACACACCTGCACACACGTTCATACATGCATACCTCAATACAGCCCTGTAGCTGCTGCTGGCATGAGAAGCAGAGCAGAGTGTGCCTGGGGGATAGAGCCACAGCTGAAGGCAGAGGTGAACTCAGAAAAAAGAGATGAAGTAGGGATGCCATTCCGAGGCTAAAAATGGGAGAGGAGTTTGTTTTGCTGGGGAAAGTGACCAGTCTAAGGGAAAAGAGCTACAGATTGTGGTATTTATGAGTCTTCTAATGAAACAGCTGAGAGAAGCCACTGGTTGGCCAACCCCTATCTGGGCACACAGAGCTTCCAGCCAGTGGGTAGTGGCTCACTTTTAAATGTGAATGAACAGCAGATAGAGAAAAAGGGACTTGGTGAAAACAATGTAGAGTGTGGAAAAAATACTTCAAAAAGTAAAACCAAATTATAATTTATATCCTCAAAGATTTGGGAGAAAATATGGCATCTATGAAATAAGAACAGGAGACCATAAAACAAACCATGTAGGAAAAACAAGAGCTTTTAGAAAGTAATATATGTGAGACAGCAGAAATTTGAAAGTTCAATAGGATTGAAAGATAAAGCTGGAGCTAAGGAAATTGGAAGTTGAGTCTAGGAGATCCAACATCGGAACAGTAGTTCTAGCAAGAAAGAAAAGAGAACAACTAGAGGGTAGGAAAGTACCAGAGAAAGAATAGAAGGAGGCTGACAGAACTGAAAGATAGAGTATCCACATTCAAAGGACCCATCAGATTCTGAGCCTAGAGAATGAACGAAGACCCATCCCAAGGCACATCCTACTGGGATTTCAGAATGCGAAGAGAACATCTCAAAAGCTTCCAGAGCAAGCAAGCTGGGTGTATGTCAAGGATCAGGAATCAAGAATGTCATCCTTCTTCTCAACAGTATGACCCTTAAAAATCTGGTGAAAAAGTATTTCCTGCCTAGAAATCAAGTTTTAGTTTTTTACCGGAAATGTGAGATTTGGAATAAAGGCATCTTCAGACAGCCAGAATTTCTAAAAATTAACTTTGGTGCATTCTTTCTCAGAAGCTACTACATGATTTACCCCACCAGATAAGAGGGACCCAAGGAAGAGGTCATGAGATGAGGGCACAGGGGACTCATTCAGAGGCCAGAGAGGTTCCCAAGAGGAAGGTGCAGCAAGATAACCCAGGACGATAATGTAGAGCAGGCCTGGAGGACACCTGTGTACGTTGGACGAAGGGTTCCGGGAGGAATAGGCCACCTGCCCTGTCAGAGTCTCGGGGTGCATTAGTGACAGCTTCTGGAAAACCATGGAACACAAAACAAGGCAGTTCTTAATTCCACACGGAAAAGTGTTGTATAAGTAAGGGAATGTATTTATAGTATTCTACAAAGTCATAATACAAACTGAATATTGATTTGATGATTTTCTATTTGGGAGGGTGAGGTAAGAGACAGCTTTGTGTGGATGAGGGGGTAGAATACAGTAACTAAATCTTTGTTTATAGTGGAAGGTCCGTAAGTAATATCTGAATGGCAGAAGTCTAGAAATCATGGGATAAGCTTGTTATTTAGAAATACAGATATGGGTAGTAGTAGAAGAAGCAGGCAAGAGTTGAAAGTGGTTGCTTCTGGGGAGCAGGAGTTAGCACTGGGGAGAGGCAGGGCAGGAGACACTATTTTTCTTTATATACCCCTATAGTACCTTTGTTTTTTAAAAAATATGTGTGCGCATATATGTATACACACATACACATGTGATATCTTTGATTATAACAATAGATAAAAATCACTGGTTGAAAGGATTTATGATAAAGGCAGGAAGGTTTCAGATTATTGTGAGCCTTGACTACTAACTAAACAGCATTGACTTGAGGGCATTGGGGAGTCAGTTCAAGTTTTGAGTGGGAGGATGATATAAGGGGTCAGCTTGGTATGGTTCTCCTGATGGCAGTTTATAGGCTAGACCAGGTGGGGAGGTTAGTTCTGTGATACTTGGGTATAGAAATGCAAGTCGAGGGCAGAGAGACAACAGAATAGGAAGCTCTAGGGCTCAATTGGTTTATTGACAGCAGAAAAGGAAGAGTCAGGAATGGTGGTGTGGTTTTATCCCTGGGAGGGGGACTGACCTTAAAGAAGACTGGGAAAGACTTCTTTTCATCAAGTTCCTTTTTCTCAGGTTTAGGGAGAGAGCTGTGATGTTTAGTTTAATCCAAAGTGACAGCAGGTCATGAAGGCATGGCAGTCGAGTGGGTGGAATCCAGACAGAATCTGGGATCTAGCCATGATGCTGGGAGATGCTTGCGGAGAAGCTATATCCAGGGAGGCTTTGGGAAGAGAAGAATCATTGATGTGGTCGCAACAAAAGTCATCTGGGAGTTTAATGCTGAAAATTGAGGAGGATCCAGACTGAAGGATGATAGTTACTGGAGTAAGATAAGAATTCAGAGAAGATGAAATGAGATGGTAGCCAGGAAACAAAGATACTCCAATGGTTTGGAATCATACAATACAAATCTGTATTGGCTTCTCTTTGCAGTGGGCTGATCCTAGTTTCTTCAGTGATTTCTCTTTTTGAAACCCTTTCCTCTCCACCCTTCTATACTTAGAATGGAAAATTTCACGCATACACCAAATTTGAGAGGATAACACAACGAATCCCTTTTAACCCTTACCTGCTTCTGACAATAACACTTTGTTTCATCAGATCTCCCAGGAAAGAGGGCCAGTGACTTTTAAAGCAAATCCCAGACATCATCTCCTTTGATCCATGAATACATCACATATGTCCCTCATGGATTGGGTGTGTTTTATTTTTTAATAACCAAAATACTATTATCCCACATAACAGAATTATCACTATTTCCTTATTTCGTATCATGCCCAGTCCACATGTCATTTTTCCCAGTTGTCTTACAAGACAGCGTGTTTTTATACTTGATCTGTTTGAATCAGATCCAAACTGAAGATCAAAACATTGCTTTTGACTGATATGTCTCATAAGTCATTCAACCAATAAGTTCTCCCACCCTTATTTTTTTCAGGCCATTTATTTGTTGAAGGTCCTGGGCATTTGTCTTGTAGTTTCTCATCGTCTGGACTTGGCCGATTGTGACCTCGTGGTGTTGTGTAATATGCTTCTCTATCTCTTGTCTTTCCTGTAAGCTGGTAGTTAGATATGGAAGCTTGATTAGATTCAAATTCACCTTTAAAATTGACAAATTAAGGTAATTTGCATACAGTGAAATATATAAGTCTCAGGTGTACTGTTTGCTGAGTTTTGACAATGCATATGCTCGTGTAACCCAACTCCATCAAAACGCAAAACATTTTCATCACCACATGAAGGCCCCTCTCTTACTTTCTTAGATCACTTCCTTGTGTATGTGAAAGTGCAGTTAAATCTGTGAAGCATGGCTGAGGTTTTTACCATCTACTCCAGCCCTTCCTTGCCCATGGGTGTTTCAGGACCAACTTTGGAAAGGTTGTTACTCACCAAAGACAACGTGGAGATTCTTGCTATTATTTACACCAACCTTCTCATGCAGCATGTTTCCACTGGTGCCTTATATCAGGATCATTTCAGTTGCCAGTGAAAAAATGTGGGATCGAAATCTAGGCTTAAACAGTGAAGTGAACTTGTTGGCTCATGGAACAAAATTCTAGATGTAGGTCCTGGTTTCAAGTGAAGCCTGAACTGGTGGCTCAACAATATCACCAAGGGGCTGGATTTTTTCCCTTTTTTCTGCTCTGCCATCCACTGGGTCAGTTTCATATTGTATTTGGGTCCAAGATGCAAGCCAGTTGCTCCCAGGACTGCGTGCTTTCTCAGTCATATCTGGCAAGAAAGAGAGACTGTTTTTCCAAGAATTCCTAGCAAAATTCCTAAGGTCCACCGAGTGACCAGTATTTGCCCACTCCTGGTCCAGTCAACAGTTCAGCTCCCAGGTTGAGCATAGAGTCACCTTCCCCGGAACCATATAGATGGTCTAAATGGAAATCAGGAGCTAGTGGTAAGGAGGGATTGGTTTCTAAGGATGCAGTCATCTAAGGCTTCCAGGGGTGTCCTTCCAGCACGAGGACTGCATGTGGCTTAGTACGCCTATGAATGCAGCCCAACAGTAATTCATCAGTTTACTTAAAATCTTTTTTTTTGCTCATTGGTTTTCGTTAGTGTTTGTGTATTTAATATGTAGTCCAAGATAACACTTCTTCTTTCACTGTGGCCCAGAGACTCCCAAAGGTTGGACAACCCTGGAAGCCCCGGAAGCCTCCGTGATTGGGGCCTGCCTTGCTGTGCTTCCCCGAACAGCTAAGCTCCTATGCCAGATGCCAGTTTAAGCCCTCTTGGCCCGTCCTTGTCAGCCATGCTGAGATTTTGCTAGGATTTGAAGGGAGGGTTGGGGTGGTCACTATGTTCATGCTGAGCTTAATGTTTCCAGCTGGGAGAAACGCACAGACCCCCGAGGCAGGTTTTACTATGTGGACCACAACACTCGGACCACCACCTGGCAACGCCCCACAGCTGAGTACGTGCGGAACTATGAGCAGTGGCAGTCACAGCGGAATCAGCTCCAGGGCGCCATGCAGCACTTCAGCCAAAGATTCCTGTACCAGGTGAGAGGGCAGAACATGCAGCCTCCAGTTATCTCCACTGACCTGTTTGGTGAACAGGGAAAATGTCAGTACTCTAACCCTGGAGATTTTACTCATCAAGTGAAATTCCTCAAACTCCAGTGTTTCTAACTTGGTAACCCATCCTCTGTGTCTAGAGACTTAATATGTCTGCAACTAAATTTACCATCTTTCTTCCAGCACTGGATTTCTCTTCTGGCCCTTCCTTCCAAGTCCATTAACCCTGACTTGAAACCTGAAGATCAGCTGTGACTTCTCCTGTAGCTCAACTTTTTAAATCAAAGCAACCACACAGATCCTTCTCTTTCCACTGCTATTGTGTTTCTTTAGGTCTTTATTATCTGACAGATACCCAAGGATGGCCAGTGGGCCAAACTGGGCCATGCCTGATTTTGTAAATAAAGTTTTATTGGCACATACACATGCTCTGTAGTTTAGGTATTGACTGTGGCTGCTTTCACACTGTAACAGAAGAGTTAAGTAGTCACATCAGGGACTATCTACCTCATAAAGCCTGAGATATTTACTGTCTGAACCCCTGACCTAGATCATCTTCCTGTTATCTGATTGCAGATGTTCCTCCCAACTGAATGGTTAGGGCAGCTTCTGAATTGTTCTCTCTGCTAGCATGCTCTCTCCTCCAATCCATACTGCCTGTTCCCACCAGAGCAGTCTTCAGATATCGTCATTTCATCATTTTAAAAAAATCACTGTGGAGGGTTTAAGGAAGGTGGGGGTTGCTCTACATTTATTACTGTCATTTTTATTACTGGCTCAAAAACTTCTGTGGTCGTTACTTACAGAATAGCATTTATTTTTTCTATGCTGGGATTCATAATGCTGTGGTCCTCAATTAACTGTCTAACTGACTCCCATACTGTGAGCCCTCTTAGCACCCCCTTCCTGAGTCTCCATTCCATTAGAACCTCCACCCGTAACCTGGTAGCTGGGGAAGCCCAACCACACAGCTTCTTTGGCAGGAAGAGGAGTGATTCCCAACTTGGAAGTCTGACTGAATTTTCTCAGAGCACCTTGAACATGAAGCTTGGGATCTGCACAGGATGTGGTGGATTGGAGGTTGGAAACTTTTTGAGCTGGTTCACAACATTTAATCACCATGATTAATCCAAGTTGTTTTTATTTGAAATGAATTTTAACCCCACAATCCATTTCTAAGTCAGATATTACCCTAGTTTGATGCTCAGAAAATCTTTTAATTCCATTTAATTAAGTAGAGTTCATTATCAGCTTTGCCTTCCTTTGCAGTTCTTTCTCTGCTCTCCCAAGGCAGGAGCTCCACCGTCAGCCATAAGGCATGGTGGCATCTCCCTGGGCTGGCTTGTTCCCTTTTCTGTCTGTGGGGGCTGATTGCTCATCATAGAGTGAGAGAACTGCCGAGGACCTCAGTTTCCTTACTATGGATGAGCAGAAAGCATGATGTTTGTGACACTGAGTTGCCTCCGATGAAGAGCAGTGGTGATGGCCTCGTGGTCTAGCAGGTGCAGCACTGCTTATGCTCTTATGCCAGGCCTCCCACTCTGCAGCCCCTTTCACACAACCTGGCACCCGGTGCTGGCCTGCTTCAAGATTAGCTGGGCTCTGGTCGTTTTCTGCATTTCAGAACTTGTTCTTCTTGAGCTGGGCCCCGAAGACGTTACCTGCCATTTTCTCGGATGGTTGTGGCTGCAAAACTGGGAAGATCTGGGCATCTTTATCGTTTGATTTTGAGACGGGGACCCATTTTAGGAGTCTCACATGGTTCTGTCTCCTTGCTTACTCAGCTTCTCAGATTAAAAAAGAATCCATTAAAGGAATCTTTTTTTCTTCTGTACCATGTACCAAGTAGGTTCTGTAGGTTGACTGAGATGTTTGGTGTGTGAAAGGGAAGACTCTGGAGTTCATATTCACTTGGTCTTTTGGCACATTGACTCTGCTTACCTGCCTCTCCCATTTTAGCAGCATCATTCTGGGCCTGCAGAGGAAGAACTTTGACTTGGACGAATTTTGAGTAGAAGTAAAAATTAAGTGCTAAAAATTTGTTTCCCTGATGAGATCCCATTTGTTTATTCTTTCCTTAATGGAATTCTATGCAGCAGAAAGAAAGAAGGAGCTCCTACCATTTGTGACAGCATGGATGGAGCTGGAGAGCATTATGCTAAGCGAAATAGGCCCGGTGGTAAAAAAACAAATACCATATGATTTCACCTTTAACAGGAACCTAATCAGCAAAACAAACAAACAAGAAAAATATAATCAAAGACACTGAAATTGAGAACATGCTGACAGTGACCAGAGGGGGAAGGGGAGGGAATTTCAGGGGAAAAGGTTAGGGTTTGTAGAAACGTATAAAGGACACATGGGTAAGTATAAAGGGGCGGGGGTGGAAATAGGAGGGAGGTGAGGAGGGCTGGGGGGTTGGGCTAGGGTGGGGAGAAAAGGCAGAAAACTGTACTTGAACAACAATTAAAATTTAAAACAAAAGAATAAAAGTACCTTATGACGGAGAAAAAAATTTTTTTTTCTCCCTGAATCCTCTAATATGGTTTTCTCAGCTTTGATTGGGGATTCAGGAGGCTCTAGATAGAGGTGATGGTTCCCTTTTCTCCCTGAAACAAAACTTATGCTGAAGAACCTGGTGGGATCCTTTTCTGTGTCAGCTTTCAACGTCTCTCTGTTGAATTACCTCCCCTCTGGGTTCGGTTTGCCCCTCTTATTTGCTATGATGCCATGGCCTGGTTACAAGTAAGAAGAGTCGCTTTCATGGAGTTATTTTGGGGTTTGGCGTTGGCCCAGGATTTGACTTGGTAGACTTAAGGGCTGATACTATACCAGCGGCTTCCCCTCCTCCTCCTCCTGCAGGGCTGAAAGCAAGACCTGTTCTTTGCTGTCCTGCAGAGAACACAAAATACGGTTCAAAGTGAAAATCAAGGGAATCCCAGATTGCAGGCTCCTGCAATTCCTTCCTGCTCTCTGCTTCAACGCACACCTTTTTGTCTGCTGTTGTTCCCTCATTTCAGATATGATTTTCTTTCCTAACCATCCCCGACCCTGGTGCCTCTGTTGCTTGTGATTGTAATGCATACACTTGTGTTCACCTGTGCACTTAACTCTGTCCTCTGTTTTGGGTTCCCACTGCGGCCCACCAAGGATGTCTGGCCCGGCTGTGCACATTGCGTATTGCAGCAGAACACATCTCAAGCTACTACTATTTCTGTGGCACCTTTTCCTTTATTCCCACTTTGGTCCTCTCCTAAGAACTGAAGGAGCTATCTACTGTCAGCAGGACTGAAGCAAATTGTTCTGTGGCCACTATTGTGAGGATGCCAGATTGCATTATCCAGAAATAGATAACTTGGTTCTTAATCTGAAGAGGGCCCCCCTTGGATTGAATTCTTAAGCACCTGAGTTCTGTTCTGCACTACTGGGTGTATCCTTTTAAAAAAAAAAAAAGGAGTCTGCCTTCCACACTGTAACCTTTATGCCCTTCCCAGAGCCTTTCTTGTCCTCAGTTGTATTTGCTAGACATTCTTCATTTCTGAGTTTGTATCTTAAAATATTACTGGAACTTAGTGCTTAGTCCCTGAGGGACTTGAACTCACGTGGGCTGTCTGGCTCATGGCCTATAACCCAGATCTCCCAACCCAAGGACGCTTAGCAAAAAATTATTCAACAGTGGTCCTTTCTTTTCCTAGTAATAAATGAAACTGTCTTGTCTGTCAGAGTCACCTGCACATCCTAGGATCTCTCTTCTGACTGTAATCCCTCCTTGCTCTTTTCTGACGTTGTGCCAGGTAACGTTTGGGCTCTCTCCCTTCCGGGAAATGTGGTTGCAGAGAAGGAAGGGGCAGTTAGTTGGCTCATCAGAGATGTGGGGTTTTCTGGCCACGATGCGTAACTTTTATTTTTGTTTTTCCTTGGCCTCTGTCAACTTTCTTTTCTTGTTTTTCAAGTCGTACTATGTACATTAGGGAAGAAAAATAGTCAAGCACTTTGCTTTAACTCTAAGAGGTAAAATCCTTATGAGTGTTGGCTTCCGGTGACTCCATTTCATGTGCTCATGTTTATTAATCTCTGGTCTTTCTCCCTTCCCTCTCTGCTTCCTCTTCTCCCTTCTTACAGCTGTTGGGAGTGTGGATCTGATAGGATGAAAATAGGAGGATGCTGAAGAAATTAAAAAAAACACTTCAATGAAAGAGAGCCAACATTGTATGAAGTTTGTGACATTGAAAAGTTGAGGATTAAGAAAAGGGCTGGCCCTGGCTGGTGTGGCTCAGTTGGTTAGAGCATTATCCTGTGACTGGTTCAATTCCTGGTCAGGGCACATGCCTGAGTTGCAGGTTAAATTCCCAGGCATGTACGATCGATCTCCTGTCCAGGTGCATATGGGAGGCAACTGATTGATGCTTCTCTCTCACTTTGACTTTTCTCTCTCTTTGTTTCTCTCTCTCTAAAACGCAGTGAAAAAGTATCCTTGGTGAGGATAAAAAAAAAAAAAGGACTGATAATTATTTTTTATTCTTCTCTCCGTGTTTTGTATACTAGTCAAAGTTCACTTTGATAAATAATAGAAACTCACTTGGTTAAACTTAAGCAGAAAAATAATTTTTCAAATGGTAATTAATAAAACTAACAGAACGATGAAGAACCAAACTCTGGCAGAAAACCAGGGGTAAGCAAGGAAAAGGAACAGTTTGTGTAGGACATTGCCCCATCCTCCTGCCATTAAACACTTGATGTTCCAGTGGGCTGTGGGCTCTGCTGCAATAGTGAGGGGACCTCAGCAGCCCCCATGCCCTCATGCCAGTCCCTACAAGTTTGGTGTGGAACATCGGATTTGCTGTTGGTAAGTCATGTGCCCACATTCTAGGTGCCATGGTATTGGGAGGGAATATTTGCTAGCTGATAGATTTTTTGTTTGTAGTTTAATGTAATTCACAGAGGCCATCAGTAAAAACATTTGGTCTGTTGATTTGTATAGTTAAGCAAAAGATGCCTGTCAGTCCACTGAAACCCAGGTGGTACCAGTTGGGGGCTAATTTAACCTTGGAGCCACTGAATGCTTTGTGGATTGTCCACTCATTCCAAAAAAAGACCTGAAACAACAAACAATTTTGGACCAAATACCTCTCATAGATTCTTAAAATGACCTTTTCTGTCATTCTTCCCTTCTGCAAGGACATTGCTGCAGCTTGGTACTTACCCCCCGACATTATATTTGGTGCCACTATCTGAAATGCATGCATGTTTCACATGTTAGGTCCTTTCCTTCTGTTTTCAAATGCTTCTGTATCTACTATATCTCTGTGTGAACTACAGAACAAACTTGGAAGAACTTGGATTTTGTGAAATGCTGCACCCCACCCCAACAAAATGACATCTGTGAATTTGGGAGGGCTTTTTGAGTAACCATCAGACAAACCTGAATTGTGGTGGACATTGAGCACGTCCTCCACGTTACACTGATGGTGACATGCCCTCGGTCGAGGACAGCCTAGCTCCCTACACCTTGGTGCTGTTTCGTTCTGCTGGGTTGGGGGCCCCTTGCTGAAAGTGGCTCTGTCCCATCAAGGAACCTATGGTTTCAAGACTTAAACGTCTTTGTTGGAACTTGCTTTGGAAGAGTTGCTTGTGCTGCCACCTTGAAAAGAAAGTTTCTCTGTACTTTGAGCTGGGGGTGGAGGGCGGCCGTGAAAGGGGGTTCGTTGGCAGTTGAGTTCCACCAATGTTTTCTCAAGCCGAGACTGAGCCCCATTCATCCTCATGCCTGTGTGTGGCTCTGAAGGGGCCAGCCAGGCAGCTCGAAGTCTGCATTGAGAACCTGATCCCCTAATATAACGATTAAATTTTAGTAAGTGAAATAAAAATGTTTCAGAAAAAGAGAGAGAGGGAGAGAGAAAGAAAGAAAGTGCAGAACAATACTTGTTTTATTTAACCATGAAGAGTTTCTGACAGCAGCCCCCTTCCCCACAGGATATGAGAACTCTCGGTCCACTGCAGCCCTCCTGCCCCAGGGACCTCGAAGCAGAATTAGGCTGGGGGTGGGGGATTCTAGTGTAAACAGAGACCCTGAAGTCCTGGAGTCAGCTCCCCCTTCTTTCTCCTGTCTCCCCTTCTCTCTTGCCACCTCACCCCCAGCCCCACCTCTCCAGACAGGCACACACAGAACACTGAGCAACTTCAGGTTCAGGCTGGAGGAGAATAAAGGTGCTTTGTGAGGGAAGCAAAACATTCCTGGGGGAGGTGAGGGGCCTGGGGCATGAATGTGCCCTCAGTCTGGGTTGATGCTGCACACCCTGCTCCCTCTCCTAGCGCACCCAGGAGGGAGGTGGAGGGAGGAGGGCCCAGCCCCCAGCCAGGAAGCTCTGGGCGTGGGCAGGGCTTGTGGGAATGATTTCATTGGAAAGGCCTGCAATATTTTTTCCCCTCCTGTGTGTGGTTCTTGGAGAAAGTTGGAGGTGGTGGTGATTTCAGTCGCCTTGGCCGCGGGGAGCAGGAGCTGAGCAGAGGCCCACGGCCGAGCATGCAAGCAGTCCAGCTCTGGGCCCTGCGGCCATGCCTGTGGCCATGCCTGCGGCGGCAGCTGCTCCCCGGCCCTGGCCCACCTTCATTTGCGCACCTCTTCCTCCCCCTCACTCCACCCGCTCCAGAACCTATTTGGGTCCTCGATACGCAGGGTTCTTCTTCAGTTTTTCTTTTTTTGGAAAAGACTTTTGAGGAGAGCAGATGCCACCTAAGGCCCCACTGTCTCCTCTAAAAAGAGCCCAAATGTGGAAATGAATTGTTGGCATTTTTAACTTTATCTATCAGTATATTTTTAACCAGCAGCTTTTTTTAACCTGTGTGCTCTGCTGTGTTTCTTGTGTTTAGTCTTCGAGTGCTTCAACCGACCATGACCCACTGGGCCCCCTCCCTCCTGGCTGGGGTAAGTACTGAGACCTACCTACTCTGTGTCCTCAGCGTCCTTCAGCTGATGCTCCCCCTGCGTGTCCTCTCCCTGCGAGTCTTCTTCACGCCCCTCCCTCCGTTTCTCTTTTCACTTCCCTCCTGCACGCTGTCTGGGGATGCCCAGCCAGAGCAGTGAATTGCAGGCAGTGGAGCCAGAGGCTGGGAAAGTAATGGAGTTCCCCTGAGCTGCTGTAGCATCACCTGCCATAGCTGAAGGAAGATGTCCCTATGAAAGAAGTCCCCAAGTGGCTGTGGTACTGTTGGGTTTTGGTCCTGACTTTCAAGGTCTCTACTCAACCATCATCCTATCAATAAGACATCTTGATGCTGGCTGATTCTGAGATACATTTGTTTCGGGTCTGTGGCTATGTGATTGAAAGGAGCCACTTTACCAAACCTTTCCTTACAGCTGAGATGTTGGAGGACTTCAGCCTAATTTTGACTAATGGAAGCCACTTTTTTGGTGGCGGGGGACACAGCTGTGAAATGGCCAGAGGAAAGCCTGCTGAGCACCGGGTGGCAACTCTGTGAAAGTACATCATTGCTAGTGAATAGCACCACATGGATTCTCTTTGTCATTGGTAGCTGCCTCTTACTTCTTTTCAGCCCCTGGTGTGATTTGCAAGAATGAGTTAGCGAGATGGACATCTATGACTTGAGGGGAATCACAGAATTTATGGCTATTCTGGGAAGGAGTGGCCATGCAGAAAGGAGTCTTTAGAGATGGTGAGAATCTGTGCTTTCTGTAGCTCTCTGAGCGGAGTCAGGCTTTTGTTCAATAGGCCAGAGTTCCCGGAGCTAAAAAGGGCTGTTTTTGCTGGAATTGGTATGTGTTGGGTTAATGGATTGGTCTGGCCAGCAGAAGGCAGTAAATGCCAGTTTGGTGGTGTTCACAGATGGTATTAAGTTGGGCGGGGTTGTGCTCCCCAGAGAAGATGGAGAAGTTGACAATGATAAGATGAGGGTCTCATCCTCTTGGTGCAGACACAACTACTCCCTGGTAGTAATTTATGAGGTTGTGTCAACCCCTTTGGACCTACAGAGTATAAGTTAGTGAATTGCCACTGTGTTCCAGAGCACTCACAGGACCTCCTAGTCCTTTAATGGGATAAATCAGTTAGTGAGGCCTCCACACAATTCTTGATTTTCTGCTAGGGAATTTCTCACTCATGCATAGGATCCTCCTTGCTCCCTGAGCTGATGAAAGCTCATTGCTGTCTCAGAGACGGCGGCAAGTCAGATGTGAGAGAGTCCAACGTAGGATCCCTTCTAGATAGGGGGAGACTCAACAAACTAAACCAGAATCGTACTGCTGTCTGGCAGCCAGTGGACGCTATGACCTAGAGCGGGGGTCCTGGAGTCGTACCTTTCTCTGCAGAGTCAAGCAATGTATGTCTGTAGTGGTTTTGTTAAGTGGTGGTCACCAAATAGGAACAACTATAAGGACTTGTAAACAGCTCCCAGAAGCCAAGTGTGAACTATTTGAGGTGAGAATAGGAGCCATGGTTGGCCTCAGTGCTGTTCACGAAGGATGAGGAAAACACACAGAACGATAATGGTATGTGACTGAGAAGAAGGAACATCTGGCTGGGGGCCAGGGAACCTTCCTAATCAAGTCCTTCGTGTTTTGTGTTGGCTTCTCCAGGGCTGGGGCAGGGCCACCTCCCCAGGGAGAATTAAGATTGAACAGAAAGGGCAGCAAAATTAAATGAGAATCACATTGAGCTTGAGCCTGCTGTCAGGTCTACTGTGTTCTCCTGCTCAGTCCTGTGGCCCTTTCTGTTCCTCCGTGAGAGGTTCCGTGGTCCCTCCTCAGCACCAGCTCAGGGGTCAGGGCATCTCACTGTAGATCCTCATCTCCTCAGCTGCCCTCACCCTGGGCACATGACTGAATGTTTTGGAGTCCATTTCTTCCTGAATGAGGTTGAGCTAGATGCTCTTAGGGACTCTCCCAGCCCCCAAACTATGAAACTGTGTGCAGCAAAGCAGTTCCAGTGGACCATGAGAGCCTCCGCCCCCACGCCCTATGCAGGAAGCAGTGCCAGAAACCAGGCGCAGGCCTGAGACCAGCCGGACAGATCCCCCAGCCTGGCGGTTAGCATTGGCCATGGCCCTTGGCAGAGCAGATGTGGAAGATCTAGTTCAAAGCAGAAGCTTCTGGCTGGGAGCAGCCCCTCTCTCCCCTCAGATCCCTCTTGGGAAGCCTGTCTTCTGTGGGATGGTCCCACAGCTGTTCGGAGGTGGTGGTAGCTCTGTAGCAATTCTGGGCACCTTCTTTTTTTTGTCTGGACTTTTGAAATGTTCATCGAGTAATGGATGCCGGGTAAGGTAAACAGACCTAGCCCCTGGGTTGATACTGAAAATGTTGCAGCCTGATACTGAGGCATTGGGGCTGGGCCCCCAGTTCTGCTTCTTTCCAGTTTCTGGTTTCCCTGGGGCTTCTGGAACATGTTACTTTTATTTCTTTAATTTTGTCCTGTCATCATAAGTGAGAGAGGGCCATCAGCATCATCTGTTTTTAAGAGAGAAACAGATTTAAAGGCTCAGGAACTTCTTGGGAAAGGTGGTCTGTCTTGGGTTCAGAGCCTTGACCTTAATTTTACTTTCCATCCACCCAGAGCTCATGGGGTGACTCTGTTAACCTCTTTCAAGGTCTGAATCCCCAGCTAGAACTGGGTCTGCCCCTGAAGCCCGGACTCCTTCCCTGGAGGACACCAGAGCCACTGTCAGTGCACCTAGTAAAGGTTGTCCAGAGAGTAAAGGTTGGCCGGGGAAGAGCGGGGGTGCCTGAGCTCCCCCAAACACTGCTCTGTCTGGAAGTGCCACTGCCCTTGGCATTTATTTGCACATATGCAATGCAGAGTTCTTGCTGGGATGTGAGTGAGTTTTAGAACAAAACTTTGCCTATAAGCAGGAAAAAACGAGATGAAGTACATGGTATGCAGGCTCTGAGTGCTGATCAGAGAGATATGAGGGAAAACACAACCCTCACAGGGGCCTGGGTCACCGCATCCTGTGGGCAGAGTGGTGGCGGGACCAGAGACCAGCTGTCACAGACTTAGTGGGGGTGGGGGCTTGCGGGGAGGCTGTCCGTGCCTCCATCTTTGCACACAGCTGGATGCAATTATGCCTCTGGTTTCAGCTGGGCTGCTCCCCCTCCATGTTGCCACACTGCCCCCTCCCTCCAACCAACCAACCAACCAACCAACCAAACAACCAACCAAAGACAGTGTTTGATCCTGAGTTAAAAATGTGTCTGTCCCTCCCCCACTCCCTGATAGGGAAAGATTCTCTTTGTCCATTTTTGCCAATGACGGGGGTGTGTGTGTGTGTGTGTGTGTGTGTGTGTGTGTTGGGCTTTCACTGGTTAAACTTCTCTAATGGGTTAAGAACAGGGCCAGAAAGTCAGACCCAACACATGGAAAGGGGCACCCAGACAGGAGAGAACATGGCTCAAGATGTCTCAATCTGATTGTCCTATTTTCCTACTTCTCCCTGGCAGAGAAGAGACAGGACAACGGACGGGTGTATTACGTGAACCATAACACACGTACTACCCAGTGGGAGGACCCTCGGACCCAGGGGTAAGGACTTGGGCTGGGAGGGGGCCGGGCCCTGTGCAGCTCTGGCATTGGCTGAGTGGCCTTGGACTGCATTTATCCTCTGTGGCCACACAAGTGCCTGGAGACCCTCATGACATAGCTTTAAAGTAGCTTCTTAAATTGACCTTCCTGGTAGGTAGAGAGTGGCCTGAAGGGGCTCTGTGCTGATTGTGCAAGCTGCTGAGAGCGTGATTTCACCCTGTACTCCCCTCAGCCTCCCAGAAGCTAGTCTGGACTAGGGCAGTTGGTGCCTCAGGATTTCTGGTGGCCGCTCAGTCCATGGCCATGGCCACCTAGGGCTGGTTCCTTGGCCTTGGGACAGTCAATGACCTCTGTCTTCTACAGAACAGTTTTCATGACTTAAGTGAACCAGCTATATTTCCTCAAGGCCCATGCCTTTCCTCAAAGGCTTTGCAGAGCCTGGGTGAAAGCAGAGCAAAAGGAGCACAGTGGGGACCCTGTTCTTCTAAGCATAGCCCAGAAGGTGAGGCTAGTTCTTAACCCCTCTCTTCCCATGTCTCCAGGATGATCCAGGAGCCAGCTCTGCCCCCAGGATGGGAGATGAAGTACACCAGCGAGGGGGTCCGCTACTTTGTGGACCACAATACCCGCACCACCACCTTTAAGGATCCTCGCCCAGGGTTCGAGTCAGGGTAAGGACTTTGCACAGGCTACAGCAGTGTCTTAGCACCTGAGTTTATCTGCTTTCAACTGCACTTACTGCCCTCTAGTGGCCAATTTCCATGTCATGTTAGCAGGGCTGGGGAGGGAAGGGGCCGCCCTATTTATTCAGAGTAACACCAGTTGTTGGTCTCTCTCTCTCTCTCTCTCTCTCTCTCTCTCTCTCTCACCCCCCCTCCCTGTGAAAGCAAGATTCTGGCTTTATTTCTAGTTTTTCTTTTTATTTCTTAAATCTGCCGAAGATTTTAATGGCAGTCACTTCCTTTTTTTATTCCTTATTTTACTGGTCTGTAATATAACACCACCTTTCTGAAGGGCTAACTGGTACCTTGCTAATTTTTGAGAAATCACACAGATTCCAGATCATCTTTGCTTTTCCCAGGACAAAGCAAGGTTCCCCAGGTGCTTACGATCGAAGTTTTCGGTGGAAGTATCACCAGTTCCGTTTCCTCTGCCATGTGAGTTCTGGCGCCGGGCTTCCCCTGCAGGTTGGGGTTGTGGAGTTATTTCAGCACGGTTTCTCAGCCCAGCAGCAGTCTGGTCAGGTGGGGGAAGGCCACTGTCTAACCCAGAGCAGTTGTTGGGTGTTGTCTCCAGGAAGCCTGTTCCTATGTCCAGGAACCAAGCTCTTCTATGAGCCCAGGATAGAGGAGACCAGACTGAATAATTACCTCCTGAGGTCTGAATCAAGGTTTTTTTTCTTTTCTTTTCAGTCAAATGCCCTCCCCAGCCATGTGAAGATCAGTGTTTCCAGGCAGACACTTTTTGAGGATTCTTTCCAACAGGTTAGAAAATAATTGTGTTGTCTTAGACCAGAGGCAGACAGAAGGCCTCCTGCTGTCACCCCATCTTCTGTTACGTGGCCTGCTGAACCCACACAGCAGAGTGTCCAAGACCTGGGCCTTGGGGAGCTCTGTCCGCCAAAAAGCAGACCCTGAAGCCCCCTCAGCCTGCCATGGAAGGCAGAGTGGCAGGCTGGCCACAATGCTGTGTCTCCCCAGATCATGAACATGAAGCCCTATGACCTGCGCCGCCGGCTCTACATCATCATGCGTGGCGAGGAGGGCCTGGACTACGGGGGAATTGCCAGGTGAGCTTGGCACCCCGGGAAGGCTGTGCTGCACCCCACTTCTCCAGGCTACTGGGCACGTGGCCAGAAAGCTGCCTCCTCCTTGCTCAGATTAATTGCCAGTGCTTTTATGCTTCTTTGGGAGTGGGCACCGGTATGGCCAGTTCAAATGGTGCTGGTTCAGGGTCCCAGGGTCCCCTGCTGGGCTGGGCACTAACCCTGTAGTTACTGGGTCATGGGGAGGCTGGGGGCTCTAGGGGAAGGGCTCAGGACAATGGCTCTTTTACCAACCAATATGTCATTGTTTTTATACTTTAATAACCAGTCTGGCTGCACTGTGGGTAGCGGCTAAATATTGGTGCCATGTGGTTGTTTATTAAAATTAGCCCTGGGCTGCTCCTAGTCTTAAGGCAGCTGGAGCATGTTATGTTGAGCATCTTGGTGTGCGCCTGACAGGTATATGCTGTGTCACAGTCTAAAAGGCCTTGATCAGTACTCAGCTGCATGTCATGGGCACAGGGTCAATAAATTCAAACAGCTGGTGCAACCCTCAAAAGAGACCAAAGCATTGTCTTGCCCTCACCACAGTCCCCCTACAAAAGTTACAGACTCTGGCAAAACGTTGCCTTGGACGATGGAGCTGAAGGGCCCCCGGCAGAGAGAAGGCGTATCTTACACTGTGGTGGTCGCTCAGCTCACTCACCTCTCACGGAGTGGGGACATCTCGCTTGGTGTTGGGTTAACTCACTGCTGGCCCTCTGTTCGTTGGTGGCTTTGCTCTCTGTGTTGGCCCTGGTGGATCGATGGCTCTTTCTCCCATGGTGACCGTGGTGACCTCCTCTCCAGGCTCTGCTTGGTGGGCTTCTGGTGTGGCTCCCGCCCTGTGTGTGTCTGTCTCTCTGTGTCCTGCCAGTGGTTTTACCCTATGGTAGGTTACGTCATGCTGTTCTACCACAGGGTAGAACCACGGACAGGATACCGGGGCACCCTCTGCATCGAAGGACTCCTCGTCTGCCTGGCCACAAACAGCCCAGCAGCCAGGGACTGGCCCCGTTGGGATGTCCCCCTGCTGGTTTAAGTGAAGCCCAAAAGGACTCTGAATTCTGGTTGGAGGCTTGTTCCTAGGGTGCAAAGAGATGCAAAGGCATGGGTGTTGGTTCAGATGAATCTGTGGAAGTATGAGAAAAGTTCTGGTAATGAGGTCTGGGGTGAGGGGAGGGCAGAGTGCACGGGAGGTAAGATACCTGCAGCAGGAGTGAGGTTTATAATCTATAGACTGCATGGGTTACAGAGTTCATGCATCAGGAGTTAGGAATGTATTACCATGTATTCATTCATATTATGCTGCCTGTTCAGGTAGGGGGGAAGCAGGGTGGCTGCTGTTTATACAGTACCTTTGGAAAATTTAGAAAAAGATGCACTTTGTCAAGACACTTCCATGTTGGAAAATGCTCACAATATTCTGGCTTTATCAGGAAAAAACAGCTTGGCTGCTAGTTGTAGGAAAATTATTACAATAAATGTTCAAATCTATAATATTTTACCATAGTACCCTTATGTAGTGCACAGCCTACACAACTGTGCATGGTGACCCCAGAGTGCAAGGATCCCCTTTGCCATTAAGACGTTCAGGATGTCAGATGTAAAGTCCTGCAACACACCCACCACCTGGGAGCCGACATGCACCCAGGCACGCACGCTTTCCTGAGTGTCATCATCGAGTGTGATTGTCATTCTCCTTCACCCTAGCTCTGGCCCCACCCTGTTCCCTGACCAGCTGTTAATGCAGGTTAGCCCCGGTGCTGATCCCGGGGCAGGTCGACTCCCCAGTACACCAGTTTCCAAAATAGCTGAAACAGGACAGCAAAGGAGAGCAGCACCTCCAATGCAGATGTGCAGGGAAGGGTCCATTGGTCCTGTTTTTCTCTCCCTTCTCTCACAGAGAGTGGTTTTTCCTCCTGTCCCATGAGGTGCTCAATCCCATGTATTGTTTATTTGAATACGCCGGAAAGAACAATTACTGCCTTCAGATCAACCCCGCCTCCTCCATCAACCCTGACCACCTCACCTACTTCCGCTTTATTGGCAGATTCATTGCCATGGTAAGATTCATCACCGTGTGTCCTCCGGGGTGGGGGTGGGGGGGGTGGCAGCCGAGGAGGCCAGGACCTACAACACCAATAGCAGCCCCACCCTTATCCTCATAGAACTCCTAATTAAAAATGCAAAAAGCTAGAGAGGGTTCTGGAGATAGTTCAGAGTTCTCTCAGTGCCCACGCAGGGGCCTGGCGAGGGTTTCTGCATGTTGATTTGTGGAGAACTTGTCAAGTGAAAACCCATAGTCCCTGAGTCACGGGCCTTCACTTAACATTCACAGGTGCTCCGTTGAGGGTGTTGGGTTGACGGGCTAAGCGCTAGCATAACTGCCCACCTGCTGCCCATCTCTTGGGGGTGCCACTGTCACAGGGTGGGGGCATTTGGGAGTGTCCTACTGTGGCACTCAGGCCTCTGTCAGGGGATTTGGAATCTGCAGTAGCTTAAAACAGAGCCTTTGAAGACCAGTTGGTGGACAATGTGGGAGGCATTCGTCAGGAGCTGGGTGAAGTCGGGAAGGGGGAGTTTCACACATTATCTGTATTTATCTGGAAATAGGAACATACTGTGAGTAGGGAAGGGGTCACATCACATGTGTCCTGTTGTGTATCTCCTGAGTGTGGAGAACTAGGACTGAGGACAGGAGCCCATGGGAGCCACAGTGCCACTGCCATATTTGGTAGTTTGAGATGTTTCACTTCCAACTTTCCTTTGCCGTGTTCCCCTCTCAGGAGGACCCAGGGCCCAAGAACCCATGACTAAATATGTCCCTTCTCGGGTCTGGAAGTTTTTGGCCAAGGTGTTGGGCTCAGGAAGTAGGCAAATTTTTCCCAGGTCTAGCAGCCGACAGAACAGGCCAGTAAAACTCTAGACTATTACTCACCACTGGCTCGCCAGTGCTTGCTGTCAGCGGTGTCTGCATTATTTTTGGCTGCCTGTGCTGCCCAGCTATGAGTGTCAGTGAGTCAGGGCTGCCACCAGGAGCTGGGCTGACCAAGTCTTCTCTGTGAATGTGGGGCACACCTTTGCTAGAGCAGGGAGCTGGCAGGCAGGTGTGCTGGGCAGGCAGCAGGCCTGGAGGTGGGTTCCTGAGTGGGCTGACTCTGCTCCATCCCTGTGGTCTGTAGGTGAGAAAAGAGTCTATCCCCAAGATCCTAGTCAGGACAAAGAGTGTTGCTCTCCCTTTGGGCCCCTGGGGTAGCTGAATGCCAAGGTGTTCTCCAGGATGGAGGGCAGCTGGCAGTAGTAACCAGGCTTTGACACAGAGCGTCCTAGAGCCTGCCTCTGGGAACACCAAACCTCTTTGGTGTGTCTTCCTTCCACAGGCTCTGTACCATGGAAAGTTCATTGACACAGGCTTCACCCTCCCTTTCTACAAGCGGATGCTCAACAAGAGACCAACCCTGAAAGACCTGGAGTCCATTGACCCTGAATTCTACAACTCTATCATCTGGATCAAGTGAGTCCCCTTGCATACCCCATGCTGGGAGGAGTGGGATCTCTGGTGATGAGGTAGGTACCCACGGCCTTTATTTTCTCTGCCGTGGTGCCCTGTGAGCTCTTACACTCTGTAAGTGCTTGTGGAGGTGCACAGCTTCTGGGTCCTCCTTAGGCTGGCTCTGGAATTCTCTCCTCGCATCAGGGAGCGGGCCATGCCGCTATTCCCGAGTCCTGGCCGCCTGTGTGTCCTCATGTCCCACAGGCACTAAAACAGAGGTGGCGCAGGATCCAGGGGAGACCCTTCTAAGACAGACATCTTCCCTCTTGTGCTCTCGTGTCCCCAGAGAGAACAACCTAGAGGAGTGTGGCCTAGAGCTGTACTTCATCCAGGACATGGAGATTTTGGGCAAGGTGACAACCCACGAGCTGAAGGAAGGCGGTGAGAGCATCCGAGTAACTGAGGAGAACAAGGAGGAGTACATCATGTGAGTCTCGGGGCTGGGGAGACCGGGATGGAACAGAGACACGGCCGGCTGTTTCTGGGCGCCTCTTCAGCCAGGCCCCATGTGTGGCCCATAGGTCACCAGGGATCGCAAAAAAACCCTTTTTGCATGGGCTTCAGTTGGCTGCCTGTGGCTGGTCCCAGTGCCCAGAGCTGGGGGAGCCAGAGCCCAAAGCCCTTTTACAGCCCCATTCGCTCTCTTTTTCCCACATGGACTTCATGACTGCAGGGCTGAATTTCTCTGAAGAGTCATGAAACTGCAACATCTTTCTTTTCTTTCCCCTAACTGAAAGGGTTTCTGTGTCCTGTGTGCCTAGTCTCTTATTTCACGCGTGTGTGTGCACATACCCACCTCTGCACGTTCTTCAGGCCTCTTGGTTCAGTCTGTAACATGCACACATCTGACCTCGGTCGGTGACAGTACGGGGAAGAGGAGGTGGTGGCTATTTCAAATACCCACGTAACTCTGGGTTGCTGCAAGGTTTAGGAGTTTCTGCTCTGGGGCCAGCAGCAGCTGCTCCTTGCAGCACTGGAAGTCAAGTCAGCTCATTCCTTGCTGCCTGGTGACACCAGCCGCGTGGCAGGTCCTGAGCTGCTCCTGGGCAGTGCGTCTCAGGCTCCACTGACAGCCAGCTTTTGTTTTTAGGCTGCTGACCGACTGGCGTTTCACCCGGGGCGTGGAAGAGCAGACCAAAGCCTTCCTGGACGGTTTCAACGAGGTGGCCCCCCTGGAGTGGTTGCGCTACTTTGATGAGAAAGAGCTGGAGGTGAGAGCGAAGGTTGTTGGGACCCTGAGCCCCTGCCTCTGGGGCAATTCTGCCCTTTGATAGCTTCGCTGCGTACCCACAGAAACCCTCAGTAAAACTCCACACTCCCAAGGATGGCAGAAGCAGGGGAATAACTTGGATTTGGGTCCTCACACCCACCCCTCCCTGGGCCCTGGTGTGAGGGGGTCCATGTTCAAGATTTGTGTCATCTGTGTGATTAAAACTGCCAGCAGAAATAGTTGACAGTGTTTGGGGTGGTTCCATCTGCTGGTAAGCAGGAAAGATGTGGGTGGGGAGGGCCCGGCGTTGAGTGGCTGATACCCTTTCCCCTGCAGCTGATGCTGTGCGGCATGCAGGAGATAGACATGAATGACTGGCAGAAGAATACCATCTACCGGCACTACACCAAGAACAGCAAGCAGATCCAGTGGTTCTGGCAGGTGTGTCTTGCCAGCTGTGATTGCAGCCCACCAGAGGAAATGAGACCTGCTTAGACTCAAGCCCAAGGATCCTTGTTGTGTTATCGCCTCCCCCATCTTTGACCCTCGCCTGGCTGCCCCCCCACTTGCTGCCAACATGCAAAAGGAGATGAGAAATCCAGTTTTGGGACAGCGAGGTTGTTGCAGCTGGGCTGTGCCCAGTGCATTTGACAGGAGGGGAGGGTCAGCTCTGAAGGCTGGTGTGCGACAGGGTGCCTGCACGCAGGAAGGAACGTTCCCATAGGTTACGTAGCTTACTTCAAGCGAGGTGGAATGGGAAAGCATGTGCTTGGATTCAGAGAAACTGAATGAGCTCGTTATCCTGGATATAATGAACTGGTTCTTTTATATATGTAGGTCTTGTTGTTGTCATTAACAAGTACAGGAAATACACAAACAGAATAACTATATGTGATATTTTTGGCTTAGGTGAAATTCATGTACCATAAATTCACCTTGTTAAGCATTTTAAAGTATACAGTTCAGTGGCTTTTCACAGTATTGTGCAGCCATCAGACTAATTCCAGAACAGTTTGTCCCCTTCCCGCCGAATAAAATCCTGTACCTGTTAAGTAGTCATTACCATTTTTAGTTTATTTTTTAAAGTAGAACTTGAAAGGGAAGAGAATACCTGGCTCGAGTTATTCCTGAGACAGAGAGACATCCCATGGACTGTGGGAATGTTCTATAGACACAGCTTCTTGGAGTAGCTTTGGGGTTTTCCCAGTTGGTAGCTGTCACTCTGCCCATCCCAGGCTTTGTGTGCTCAGCCCCAAAGAGTAGAGGTGTGGGAGAGCTACAGGACAGGGTGAAGAGCTGGGCCAGCGGTGTCGCCTGACTGCTTTGACTTTCGGAGTTGCAGGTGGTGAAGGAGATGGACAACGAGAAGAGCATCCGGCTGCTGCAGTTTGTTACAGGGACCTGCCGCCTGCCTGTTGGGGGATTTGCTGAACTCATTGGTGTGTCTTCCCTTGCCGTGCTGGCACCCCTGGGTGGGGGCCAGGGCAGCTCACAGGGAGGGTGGGATCTAGTGTCTCCCTGGAAGCAAGTCAGTGGGAGGGGCAAGAGGGTCCTGCCTAGGAAGGGTCACACCTATTATATAAGGTGCATTTTTCTTTGGATAATAGGTAGCAATGGACCACAGAAGTTTTGCATCGACAAGGTTGGCAAGGAAACCTGGCTGCCCAGAAGCCACACCTGGTGAGCCTGCTGGTTTTACTGGGATGTGGCTGGACCCTCACAGACGTGATGAGCCCCTAAGGGCAGCCCAGTGGACAGGGTGACTTTGGGGCCCTGACTCCAGCAACTTTTTGCATGGCCCTGGGGTGTTGGGTGGGAGAGGAGGGCCCGTGATGTTCCCGGCCCCCTTTGTCTGGGCCTCTGATCTTTTGGGAGTTGTAGCAGCAGGTGGGCACCCTGATGGTCACACCAGGTATTAAATGCTGGAACACTGCTGTTCCAGTAGGCAAAGACTGCTGTGCCGAGTGTCCTCTTGCACAGTTCCCCATTTCCCTAGCTGCCTGTCCTCCCTTCTAACCCCTCTGTGGTCCAGGAACCTGAGGCATTAAGGCCCAACAGAACAGGGTCCTTGAAGCCCCTGGTTCAGCATCTCACCAGCTGGTTGGTACTGTGGTCGAGCCACAGTCACACGAATGCTTTTGACCTTCTCGGCCAGCAGCCCTGACCTTCCGTGCTGACTGTACTGTGCCCTTTCTCAACAGTTTCAACCGTCTGGATCTCCCACCATACAAGAGCTATGAGCAGCTGAAAGAGAAGCTGCTGTACGCCATCGAGGAGACTGAGGGCTTTGGACAGGAGTAGCTGAGGCTGCACCCTCTGTGTCCCCCCAGCACACATGTAGTCATGAGTCCTCCCTGCCTGAGAGGCTGCTGGCTGCAGCCCCTGGGAGGCCCCCGCGGATGGTAGCACTGCGTGGGACCAGTGTCATCAGGCTGATGGCAGCAGAGCCTGACCTCAAGAGGCCCTGCCCCCTCCTCTGTCCTACCCACTGGTGGCAGTCTGGAATAAAGCCCCTTAGTCACCTTAGCCCCACCACCCACTGCAGTTTGGAAGGCTGACCCTCTGCAGAGCTCATACTCCTTCTCCCCTGAGGACAACTGTAGACACGTGTATGTGTGTGCAAGCCCCTGCTGAAGGGCTGCAGCACAAGCCCGGGCCCCTGGGCTAGTTAGGTGAGAAGGAGACTGGCCTCTCGGGGTGGCTGTCTGGGTTGAGAAGGCCTAGGGTCTTTGCCAGTATAAGGGGTTCTGTTTCAATAGAACTTTCCCAGTGGCCTGTACAAAATGAAGGTCTGAGAGAGGAGCACTTCCCACACCCAGAGCTCTGGATCAAGACTGTCTTGCTTCCTTCCCTAGCAGGCTCTAGCCATGGAGACGGAGCAGCAGGCCCCTCTCTCTACTCAGGGCTGGCCAGTTCACTCTTCCCAGCCAGTAAAGGGGTGTGCCAGCTGCTTGGATGTCAGTGGGATGGAAACAGCAACTCGAACTTTCTTTTCCCTTTACATAAACTTGAAGCATTTTGTGTGTAGGGTTGCTTCGTGTTTTGTTGCTGGTATGCTGCTGTCACGTTCTGTCAAGGAGCTGGTGCACCAGGTGTTGCTGGGACTTGGGGGACTTAGCACCGTTAGTCCAAGAATTTCCCAAACAGCTGCTCCTCTTTGGAACCAGCTTAGCAGTTCTGTGAGCTTAGGCAGCTTGATGTCACAGCAGCCTCATCCCTGAGCCTTGACAAACAGGGAAGGGGTGGTGCCCAGACCCAGACCACCCAACCTTGCTGCCTTTGAGAGAGAACTCCCTTTGCTAGACGTAGTCACTCAGGCTCTAGACCTCCACGTGGGTTCGTTAGTCCCCTGTCGAGAATGAAGTGCATCCCCACCACCCCAGCGCGTGTTCATTCTGTGTAGAAGTGAGGATTTGCCTGCACACAGGAAACAATGCTTTGGGAAGCCGGCTGGAGGGCCCTGAGCAGCTGCATATGTCTGACTTGATTTCTGGAGCCCCCATGGGGCTCCGTCATGGACATTCTGCCATGTATTGATATCTTTGGGTTGAACATGCTCCTCTGGGATGCTGGAGTGGCGATTGTCCTAAACTCCCAATCCAGCCCCCCAGGGTTCTAGTGCTGACTAGTGCAGGGCACTAGCTGCAGACTAGCTCCAGCTTCCTGGGACCCCAGGCAGGCCCTCAGACCAGTCATGGGCCTTGAGAGGATAGTTTTGCATTCCCAGATCCTCGTCCTTCCCCCAGGCCCAAGGAGGGACTGTCCTTGTCCATTGTGTTGGGTGTGCTGATTTGAGTGGCTCAGCTCACTGTAACTGAGCCCTTTTTCTCCCCTGGAGTCATTTGCTGTGCTTCCCTGCAGTGTCTTGCCATGTCAGGGGTCAGGGTGTGAGCTGCCGTGCAGAGTTGGGAAGGCTTGGGCTCACGTGTGTTCAGAGAGTGTTCATGTGCGCATGTGTGTACATACGTGTATATAACAGGTGTCTACAGAATGTCCTTCCGTAGCTCTGGGTTGGTCATTGGATTGTTTTGTAATGCCTCTTGCCGCGGCATTGCCAGGTTCCTGTGCAATAAACAGTCAACAGCTGTGGGTGGTGGTGGCGTGTTGTCTCCAGAATCATTGTCTGAGGGGAGAGGCCTCTGAGCCCCGTGGACACTCCAGGTCCAGACTGGGGTGGAAGGTCCATTACCTTGCTGGTTTGGAGAAGAATGTGCATCATTAACCAAGACAGCCACAGTTTTGACGGGGGGGGGGGGGGGGGCTGAGACCTGGTCCAGGGGTCACTGGCTTCAGCCCTTGGTCAGTTGCCTCACTGCTCCCTTTTGGCGTCCTCAGCCTCCCCTGACAGGCCTAGGTTTCTTTGAGCAGTTGCTGTGGGACCAGAACACCCAACAGGTAAGGCTGCATGTTGGACAGACTCCAGAAACCAAGTCCTGGGGACGGCGTTCTCACAGTTGTTTATTCAAGGAACACCTCCAGGTGTGTCTCAGGTTCCATGATGATAGCATGACTGATCCTGAGTTCCTGGTCGCTCGAGGGCTCGCCATCTACTTCTCTGGGTCCTTAAGAGTTCGGATGGACAGGTTACCGTGCTGCTGGGTCTTGATGTATTTGACACAAAAGTGACTTTGTCATGGATCGAGTCTTGTCCTGATTGTGCCCCTAAAGGGAGGCAGAGGTGTTTAGAGGAGGTCCTTCCTCTCAGCTGAGTTCACTACCCTGCCACCAGCTCCAGAGCCTTTGCCACTTGACAGGGCGACGCTATCCTTTGCAAACAATGTTGACTAAAGCCCATGTGCTATACAGATGCCTCATAATAAATTCAAATAAGACTCCTCACTCTTATCGCCACGGGTAACTGCTGTTCAGTGTGCTGTGGTCCTTCCAAACTATTTTATGTGCATATGCAAATCATATATACATATAATTTTTAAATAGACCAAAAATGAGCTCTTGTATGTTGCACAACTCACTTGCCTCATTAAATGAGCTATTAGGGAAACCTTTCCATGTTTGTCCACATACCTATCTGTAATTGATTCTTCACTGCGTGACATTCTGTATTGTGGTGGGTCTGGAACACCCCGCCTTTGTCCTCCCAGGCGCTGTGGTGTGTCTCTCAGTTTGCTGCTGGCTGCAGAGTCTCTTTGCCTGCCCTTGGGCAGGTCTTGGGCACTGATGCTGCTCTTCTGGGAGGGGGCAGTTGTCCTGGAAGTTGGACTGTTGATGATATGCCTTCATTTTTTACTTAAAAAAATTTAAAAAGGTTTAAAATTGAAAAAATAGAAGGGGCCTTCAGTGAAAGCACCTCCCTGCCTCTTACTCTTGTTCCTCAACCACTCTGATCACCCTCTAGAGGCAACTATTGTCTGCTGGTTTCTTCTGGGTCCTTCTAGACATACTTTAAAAATTCCAGTAGATTCTGCCCAGTTGTCCTTCAGAAAGGCTCTTGTTTTTCCAGCCTTAGCAATGGGCAGGATCCCTTGTCACCCCAGTGGGTGACTGAATTTGTGAGTGCCCCATCTCTCCTCCCAGCTCTCTGTTCCCTTTTCCATCTCCTGACTCTGGACTTCTGTCCTTTTACATGATCAGTTTTTTGTTGTTTTTTTTTTCTTTTTCTTTTTTTAACATTTACGTTACTCTGTAACCATAATGAAGTCTGTACTTTGTTTTTGAAGGCTTATTTGAAAAAGCAACAGGAACATTTATATGACTATGATCAAATAAATACTGTCTACTCCAGAGCTAATTAGTATAAAGTCAGATAATTATCTCTTCCCCCTAAGCTCTGTCACCCTGGAGGCTCTAATTACTTCTCTTTGCTTTTATTATATCCACTTTTTTCCTTGCTCTGAAGTGCTTCAAATGAAACCAGTTGGCAGGGAGTACTCATACCCCTCTACATTGTAATAAGTTCCTGATGTAATTAGCCAAAATGAAGACCAGATATATCTCCCTGGGTCTCCCAGGTGCCAGTGAAGCTACATGAGGTGAAATCTCAGTGGGTCTGGAAAGCTCAGTTCCAGCTTCCCCACTGTCCTTTGATATCAGGGCTCACTTCCCCTTTCTAGGAAAACTTCCCCTAATGATCCCTCTGCTTTCATTTAGAGGAATGCTTATAAACAGCAGGCTGTCCTGGGTCTTAAGCCAAACTCAGCATCAACAGGCCCCGGCCTCATCTTGGGGAAGAAAATTGAGTCAGTGCCCAAAGTTGTAAACTTAGTTCATTTTCCTACAGTCTACCTCTTTAATCCAGTTTTCAGTACCATTTTATCTTGGTCCCTCTGAGGCTGAGGTTGGTTCAAGCACACAGTCAAGCCCGCTTTCTTGTGTCCCACACAGCATGAGTCGGGCACCCTCAACGGACTCCTGCCAGAGCATGCGACTTCTCATTGGTTCTTGTCTGTTATCTGTACCCTTTGCGCATCAATGTGGACTCAAGGCCCAGCTCCCAATTAGCTAGTTCCAGTGGCAATAATCACTGTTCTCTTTTCGAAGCTTGTTGCCATTTGATTCTATTTGTTACCCCACTGGATATCTTTGATGCTGTCTCAGGGGTATCCAATTTTTGGCATCTCTGGGCCACATGGGAAAAAGAGTTGTCTTGGAACACACATTAAATACACAAACACTAACAAAAACTGATGAGCAAAAAAAAAAAATGGCTTTAAGTAAATTTACAGTTTTGTGTTGGGCCACATTCATAGCCATCCTGAGCTGCCTGCAGCCTGCAGGCCACCAGTTGGACACCCCAAACACAGAATCAGCTCCTCCACCAGGAGCGCTGTTGTTTGGGTATGAAATAGTATTAGAAAACGAGGTGGGTTCCGTCAGTGTGGCACCATGAATTCATTTGATCAGCCTCTGCTCCAAACACATATAAAGACCCACAGAATGTAAGAAGAAAAGCAAGAAGGCTGATTTGAAAACAGGATAAAGGATTCCATGGGTCATAAACAGAACTAAATGCAAAAAACTGAGCAAGATTGAAGCTGTGGACCTGCTGCACCTGAGCCTGACAGTGGTGGGTGGGAGTTCAGCTGTTGTGGGGTGAGCAGTTTGAATGTGTCCCTTATAGATGTGATGGGCACCGGCCGTGGCTCCCTCCTGTTTCATGAGAGGCCAAGCAGCAAACAAAACCCAACTTGCTACTGTGCACTGGGCTATGGCTTTGAGAAACATGGAGGCCTAAGGAGGCACAAACTCATTAAGCCAAGCGACCCCAGTGGTCTTGACCTGGGTCTGTGATGTTCCTAGGTCACCCCTGGCCAGGCTTTCATGCTGCCATTCAAAGGTCAGGATCAAGAATGGATGTCCAAGAATGGACAGGAGGAGGAGGCAGCTGCAAAATTATTAGGCAGATGGAGAAGGAATGAAAGAAAACTCCTTACTCAAAGTTTTTGTCTCTGTATTTTGCCTGCTGGTGTTTGCTGTGAGGGGATTAGGTGGCAAATGAGTCTTTTGATACTAGGGCCCTAAATGTCACTGTTCATGGGTCTTTGGGGTGATCAGTTTTTCCAGAGGTGAATCCTCTGCTCCTGCCTGAGGAGTAGACTGTACCTGGGACAGGTACACCTACCTGCATGTAGGCTTCCCGGGAATAAGCAGCAGGAAGGAGCTGAGGTGCTCAGATTCCCAGCCACCGACTTGACTTCTCACTCTTTTCAGCAGTTACTTCCCCCAGCCTTCTGCTCTGATGTGGGTCCCTGAGCCTGGAGCTCCACTTGAATAACCTCTGTCTCCTGCAGCTGGGAGAGGGGAGGTAGTCAGGCTGTGAGGGACTTGGGAAGGACCTGGGTGTCCAACCCTTCTGTATGGAAAGTTCACTACCTCAGGTTTCAGCTCTCCTTTTGCCTTCCTGCTGCCAACAAGAATCTCTCTGGGGAATTGCACATTTTTTTAAAAATCTTTATTTTATTGATTATGCTATTATAGTTGGCCCATTTTCCCCCTTCACTCCCCACCACCCTGCCCATCCCCTCCCACCCTCATTCCCCCCTTTACTTCATGTCCACGTGTCATAAGTTCTCTAGTGTCTACATGTCCCATACTATTCTTACCCTCCCCCTGTCTATTTTCTACCTACTATCTATGCTACTTATTCTCTATATCTTTCCCCCTCCTTCCTCCTCCTACTTCCCTGTTGCTAACCCTCCATTTGATGACTTTTTTTTACTGTTCATGTTTTTAATCTTTTTCTTAGGTAAGTCCCTTTAACATTTCATATAGTAAGGCTTTGGTGATGATGAACTCTTTTAACTTGGCCTTGTCTGAGAAGCACTTTATCTGCCCTTCCATTCTAAATGAAAGCTTTGCTGGATAGAGCAATCTGGGATGTAGGCCCTTGCTTTTCATGACTTGGAATACTTCTTTCCAGCCCCTTCTTGCCTGTAAGGTCTGTTTTGAGAAATCAGCTGACAGTCTAATGGGAACTCTTTTGTATGTTACTGTCTCCTTGTCTCTTGCTGCTTCTAGGATTCTCTCCTTCATTTTTACCTTGGCTAATGTAATTATGATGTGCCTTGGCGTGTTCCTCCTTGGGTCCAACCTCTTTGGGACTCTCTGAGCTTCCTGGACTTCCTGAAAATCTATTTCCCTTGCCAGATTGGGGAAGTTTTCCTTTAATATCTGTTTAAATAAGTTCTCAATTTGTTGCTCTTCCTCTTCCCCTTCTGGTACCCCTATAATTCGGATGTTGGAACGTTTAAAGGTGCCCTGGATGTCCCTAAGCCTCCCCTCATTGTTTTGAATTCTTGTTTCTTCATTCTTTTCTGTTTGGTTGTTCCTTTCTTCCTTCTGGTCCACTCCATTGATTTGAGTCCCAGTTTTCTTCCCCTCACTATTATTTCCCTGTGTGTTTTCCTTCATTTCTCTTATCGTAGCCTGCATTTGTTCATCTAATTTATGTCCCAAGTCAACCAATTCTGTGAGCTTCCTGATCACCAGTGCTTTGAACTGTGCATCTGGTAATTCGGCTATCTCTTGGTCACTTAAAAAAATTGGTTCTGGGACTTCCAAATATGTTTGAGCCATCTTTTTTATTTTCCTTTGGTTTGGTTGCAGCTGTTTCGTAAGGGCGGCGGAGCCTCAGGTATTCACCAGGGCGGGGCACCCCAGTCGCTGGGTTGTGATGTTGTATGTGGAGGCGGGGTCTGAGAGGGAACAATGGCGCCTGCTCCGCTGTCTCTAGGACTTCTGTCCCCTCCACTGCCTCCCACAAGCAAATTAGGCCCTTCCTGTGCTGGCTCCCGGGCAGTGGGCTTGTGCACTTTCTTGGACTCTGTGGGCTTCCCTGAGAAGTCTCCTGTGAGGCTGAGAGAGTCTCCTGGCCTCAGTTCCCAGATGGGGCTCTTAAGCTTTGAAACCCGGCAGTGCTGCCTGTTTTCGCTGCCCGTTTTTGCTTAGTTTGTGCGCAAACGTGTGGCTGCGGACAGCCAGCTGCCTTGCGTCCCTCACTGGGTCTGCCAGTCGCCTCCCGCGCCCAGGGTCCGCCACCGGTCCGACCACTGCTGTCTGGGCCCTGCGCGCCTGCCAGCCAGCGTTTCTTCCCACTGGGACCCCTCCACCCCTCTCCACAGGCCTCTGACTCCGCCGCTCCTTACCAGTCTGGATGTACTGGAGCCCGACTTCTGTTCAATTAATTTCTCTCTGTTCTGGTTGTTTATTGTTTCTCAGTTTTTGTTGTCTTTAGTTTTGGTTGCACGAGGAAGCACAATGCGACTGCCTATGCCTCCATCTTGGCCGGAACTCCTGAGTGAGGAACTCTTAAAGAACAATTTTAAAAAGCAGAATCACCTAAATTCTGGTTAAAGGTGAGAAAGGCATTTCCTTCAAAAAGCACACCCCCAAATCTCCGTGTCGCTCTCCACTGAGCTCAGTGCTCTTCTCAGGCACATATGTCTGCCTCCTATCATCTCTTTATGAGGTTCGGGGCAAAAGGCCTAGTCAACGTGATGATCTTTGATTGCCCTCACATTTTCTCCAAACCACCTGAGATAGAGGAGAGTCCCAGATCCTTAATGCCGGATCATCGCCGAGGCCTGCCCGGCTCCCACGGTCACCTTTGACCGAGTGGGACTTGCACATTTTTTAGGTTAAGACTTCTGTGTGGTTAGTTACACCTTTCTACCTTCTTACCACCTTTGAAAGCTTCCTTATGTCCTTATTCATCACTGAATCCTGAGGATGATTAATCTGCTGTCTCGTTAATTTCCTTTCCTTTGACAGGTCTGCGTGGGGGCAGGGGCGGGGTGGGCGCAGCTGGTAGCTGGCAGTCTGTGCATATGGGTTTCAAAGGGGACTTGACTCTCTCACTGTATTGAATTTCAACTGATATGCCCGTACTTACCCTGTGACCATGACTCTGACTCCTCTCAAGCCTGAGCTCCTCCCAGGTTCTGCAGGGCTCAACAGCATGCTCCTTCCCGTGAGTTCTTGGCTGGGGCTCCTGCTACTGGCTGCTCCTCCCACTTCCCTCTCCAGAAATGTGTTGAAGTCCCTTGTCCACCCCTCAGATGCTACCTCTCAAATAGGCCAAATGGCCAGGGAAAAATGGGAAATCTTTTACATTCATCAACTATCATTTTAATGGGGTCTTGGGAGGGGGAAAAGATAAATTCTACATGTAAGAAGTGACTTTTTGCCAATCAGCCATGATTAAGCCCATTGCACCTCACCTTACTCAGAGCCTCAGTTCCTAACTGGTTTGGTTTGCTTTGCTTTGTTATCTCTAAAGCAGTGGTGGCAATAGATAGTCCTGTTTATAAATAAGAGGGATGTTTTACCTCTGCATTTTTCTACTAACACTGTTTTTTTTCTAAGACAGTAATTAGGCACTGAGATGAAAAAAGAAAACACACTGTAGCCTATTATGGATTTGATTACCCTGGTGAATTCTTGTTCCTGTCTGTGAGAGGCAGACTTCCCGTGTGCCCCTCCCACCCCACGACCCGTCTTCGTATTCACACCCTCCTAGTGTAATCTCTTCCCTTTGAGTGGGGCTGGGCTAGCGATTTTGCTTCTAACCTGTTGAGTGTGGCAAAGGTGATGGGCTGTCACTTCTGTGATTAAATTACAAAAGATTGTGACCTACCACTTGCTAGCTGACTCTCCATTGCCTTCTCGGCTTGTGCACTTTGATGAAGCAAGCTTCCAGAAAGGCCCATGTGGCAAGGGGCTGAGGGCAGCTTCCTGTCAACTAGTGAGGGACTGAGGCCCTCAGTCCAACAGCCCATGAGGAATCGAATCCTGCCAACAACCACATGTGCCTGGAACCCTGAGATGACTGTGGCCCAGCTGACACCTTGATTGCCACCTGTGAACGCTCCTAAGTAGGGAACACAGCTAGTCCTTGCCAGGCTCCTGACCCACTGAAACTGTGAGGTAATGATGTGTGTTAAGCTGCTGAGGTTTATGGTAATTTGTTACACAGCAATAGATAACTAATGCACTAATGCACGATCCTGGATCAGGTTAAATATCTTTGGATTAGCATCTCTGCCATGCTCTGGGTTATACATGTGGCCATGAGTTTTAATAAATGGAAGAGCCATGGCGTGAAGATGATCTTTAGATGAAAAACATCACTCTAAACCAGGAATATAGGCAGAAAGGGACTAGTACCACTCTTGTTCCTTTTCTTGGGGAAAGAAATACTGGGAGGTGGGAGGAGTTTCCATCCTTGTCCCCAGCCCACGGCCTGACATCACTGGCCTGGCAGCACTGATGGTCTCGGGGGCCTCGAGTCTGGCCCGGCCTGCGTCTGCGGCGCTCTGTCTTGAGACATCATTAGTGCTTGTCTGGGCCTCCAGCCAAACCCACTTGGCAAGAGTCATGTCCAGTCTCTCAAGGACAGTTTTGGGTCCATTTCCTGTGCAATTACAGGGTGAACAGCGAAGTAGGTGGTGCCATTACAGCAGTAAATTAGCCTGAAGGACAGACAGCATCTGCAGCTCCGGGACTCCGGCTGAGGTTGGTGTGAGGGGCACAGCTCCTACCTCAGTAGCAGCCTCCTCACGGGTGGCTGGGCTCTGGTGGGCCCTGGGTTTGGAAGCGTTATTTCTTCTGGGAAAGGTCATTTCACCCTTGAACTTTTGGATTTTGCAGTCATGGTTGTTTGCCAAATCCTTGTATTTGGTTCACATTGATAAAAATACAGAGTGTGAGGGGTAGGGAGAAGTAGCTTATGCATTGCACTTTGACTCTTACCCACCCCTGCTCTCCAACAGGGCACACACCCCAGGGGGAGCAGTTGTCTGCCACTGGGTAGTGGAAGCCCCTGGATAAAGAATTTTTCCACCTTTGTTGAGACATAATCGACATACAATGTTGTATAAGTTTAAGGAATACAGTGTGACAATGCGATGCATGTATATATTGGGAAATGATTGTCACAATAAGGTTAGTTAACACACCCATACCTCACATAATTGCCATTTTGTTTGTTGCTGAGAACTTTTTAAAGATTTTATTTATTTATTTATTTATTTATTTTTAGAGAGGGGAAGGGAAGGAGAAAGAGAGGGAGAGGAACATCAATGTGTGGTTGCCTCTCACACGCCCCCAACTGGGTACCTGACTCACAACCCAGGCATGTGCCCTGACTGGGAATCAAACCGGCAACCCTTCAGCTTGCAGGCTGGTGCTCAATCCACTGAGCCACACCAGCCAGGGCTATTGTTGAGAACTTTTAAGGCTGTGTTGTGGTGAGAACATTTAAGATCTTTCTTAACAACTTTCAAGTATATGCCACAGTATTATTAACTACAGTTGCCATGCTGCACCCTGCATGAATGTGACAGAGAAGAATATGGGAAAGTATTGTAGAATAGGGCAAATGAGTCTACTTTAGGTAGGGCTTTAGGGACAGTGACTCTAAAGGGGTGTAACAGCCTAGAAACCTGAAAGATAAGGAGCCAATCAAGCTGAGAGCCACATCCATGGTTGGGCCCGTCAGGTGCAACGGCCTGAGTGGGAGACTGGCATGTCCCAGAAACTGTGGAGGTTGGTGTGGCTGAGCATGGAGGGAGGACGAGCAGGAGTGGTGTGTGTGAGACTGGCAGGCGAGGGTGGATTCCCGCATGCCCCTCTATCACCGCGGCACGGGAAGGTACAGACGGCAGGGGCTTTTCACTGCTTGTGCCCGCTCATGTCTCTTCATTGTCTAGGACCAGCCTCATGTCCTGCTCTGACAGAATAGATGGGAGGTATAGTTTGTGGTATGTCCAAGAACGAGGGCTATGAAACGGGATTTGAGAAACATGTAGATTACCTCTACTATGAGCAGTTAAAAGTTATAAACTGAATGGGTCTATCCATAAAGCAATGAGGATAGATCTTTAAAATGTTTTGAATTAAAAGAGTAGGCTAGAAAAGAGATTTAAAGAGAAATATATCAAAACATGCAGGTGCAAAGTTATGCTGCATATTCTCCCAGGATCAATCCATATCTAAGAACAATAATTAAACCCATTTAAGTGTCTACCAGTTGTGTAAATACGGTGTGTGTGTCCAGGGGTGGTTACAGTGGTAGTGGGAATCAGGATAAAGGAAACAGCATGGTCTGTTGCCAGTATGGTAACAGTATCGAGAGAGGAGCCCTAAAAGTGATGACGATGATAGCGAGTCATGAAACGAGGTTCATCCTCCAGCTAAGTGCCTCTGGTATGAGAACAGAACATGGAGCAGGGAGCAGGTGAGAAGGTAAGTAGGAAATGCAGGTAGGCAACTCTTGCAACAGAAGAGCAGAGATAGACAAATGTGTGAATGTCAGGGGGGCAGGGGCAGTGGGAATGCGGACGGCAGGTGGCAGAGTTGGTCCACATGGTAGGACAAAGAGGTGGCTAAATGTAGACAGCGAAGATGAGCAGGTGACCAGTGTGACTCCCAAATTCTGGGTGAGTGGGTGGGATGGAACAAGTATTAGAATTAAAGGTATCAAATATTGAATAGATTGAGGATGTTAAAAAAATATATGTGATATGTTGAGTAAGATGAAGCTTCAAAGGAAAATGAGGAAAAGGGGATGAGTGTCATGACAGAAACCTTTAGAGGTCAAGTCCAGAAAGGTCAGGGTGGAGAAGGGTCACCTGGGTTGGCACAGTGAAAGCCATTGGTGACTTTGGTGAGCACTGTTAGTGGAATGGTGGGGAATAAAGCCAGACTGCGTAAGGTTAAAGGCATGCCTGGAAGATAAAGGAGAAAAAGCCACAAAACAGATGGCTGTTTGTTGAAGCTAACTGGGAAAAGGACAGAGAAAGGGCTACAGTGGAGGATGCAGAATGCAGGGTTGTGAGATGGGAGAGAATTGAGTCTTTATGTGCTGAGAGGTAACAGGTAGGGATGACACCAGGGTCGAAAAGGAGGAAAGAGGGGACAACAGATGAGCTAAGGATCCGAGTTGGCTATTTTGGCTGAAGATGAGCTGATTCTGTTATTATTGATCAGACTTTAGCTGTAGCATATAGGCAGAGGTCGGACATCGGTGCTGGGAAGGAAGACATCGTGTGGTGTGTAATAGACGTGCATGTATGAGAAGACATCTTGAGCTGGGAAGGGATTCCAGTATGATCTACAAAGTGGTAACCATAAGGTGAAAGATTGATAGATTCATCTACATCACAATAAGGGTTCTCTCCCGTCCGTTTGTGCACAAGCCACATGGAGGGCATCGGAAAAACACAACTTCCCAGAGATTCTAATGCAGTAGGCAAATTGTATAAATTTACAATGATATAAAGTATACCCCAAAAGGTAACACTCATAATGCATTGTACCCTTGTTATTTTACTATCTTTCACGTGTGTTCTTGAGATATTTTAATCTATGGTGTCCATAGTTAGGTGATACTGTGCAGTGCTGTCTACTGTGCAGCTCTTCCCAACTAAGGCTGCTATGCTGAAGTCAGCCATAGTGATCTGATTTACACCAGGGAAATTGGCAGAGGCTACAAATCAACTCCTTCCCCTTCCTTTTTGGAGAACTGGTGGTTACACATTTACTAGCATGCCAGTGAAAACTGTCTTTAAAGAAATCAGTAGTGGTATCAGCAGTGAGGGAAATCAAAGCAGGAGCTATCTGAAGGGCAGTGAAAACCTTGTATATTCATTGCCCAAGTAGTGTGTGTGGGTGGAGTACAGCGAAGGTAGGTGTATGGCAACTTCACCCTATGTTTTTGCACCCATGCAACTCTCCAGCTTCCTTCAAAATCCTGCCTGGATGGCTGCAACCTAAAGCAGAAGTGACTGGAAGCGACTTTGGGGGAAGCTTTCCCAATTTTATGTTGAGCTGGTAATCAAAATATCTCTTGCCAAGAGATGAGATTAGACAATGGTGCCATCTAGCGTCGAAAATAGATTGGCTCGAAAGAGGAATGCTTAAAGGTTTCAGTTGATTTGGCCCTGGAAACAAACTTCTATAGTCTTTCTTCATTCTTTTCATCTATTTTCTTTCCTCACTTCTGTTTCCCTTTCTGAGTCCCTTTCTCTTTCTACTTACTCCCCAACAATACCCATTAATTTTTTTAGGAAAGACTTCAATTCTTTGTAGCTCCTAGGCAAGTATAGATGCCGAGTTAAAGGCAGATATATGCAAATCAGTGCTTGCCTATATTATGTATAATTTGGCGTGTGTTTGTTTAGAGGAGTTGTAGAAATCTTCTCTTGTGCGTCACATAAATAAAATGTTCTCTGCCTTCTCAACATGCCCATTCCCTTCCCATTTCTTGGGACAGGGGCAGATGGAGTTTTGTTAGTGTGTTGTAGTGTAACAAAACAACCCTGATTCATCCTCAAGTCTTATTTCTGATGTATACATATTGTAGGAAAATGGTAGAATAAAAGGCTTGTTCATAACTTCCCAGTAATTGGGATATTTCATTATTTTAGGAGGGCCTGTGTTGTCACTTAATTGAAGCAAAAGTAATTGTATATGGTTGAATTCTCATAGCTGGAGGGTCCTTTAGAAATTGGAGCTGCTTTCTTCTGGGGTTGCTAATTCCTACAGGAAAGGTTTACTTTGCATCTAGCACATTGGAGAAGTAATACAGTGACCTCTCAGTGAGGTTACTTCCCTATTGTCCCTTTAGTGATTAATGGTCTGAGCAAAATTAAATATATAATTAGTTGGCCCAAAGCCGTTCCTGTAAGTCCAGGGAAATTTCAGATGTTATCCAACAAAGGCAGTAAGGAATAAATACCATTGTCTCTGTGCGTAGCCGAAGCAGCCCAGCCTTTCTAACAATGCATTCTGAAGTAAGTTTTCAGAAGTGGAAGTGAAATATAATGTGACAACTATAGGTATGAGATCCAGACTTGGAATCACTTTTCCCAGGATTTTTTTTTGTGTTTTCAAACTAATAAATGTAGTTTAGAAATCTCATCCTGAGACTGCCAGGCTATACAAATGCAGGGTTTCATTTTAGGTGAGGATCATGGGTTTTATAGTCAAGTCAGGTCAAAGCAAGACTTCTTACACCATTAGCCTTACAATGCTCACCTTTATATAGGGTGGCAGCAGCTTTGCCTTAGAAAATGAGCCCAAGTGACTCTTGAAGTTATAAACTTTTCACTAGAACTAAGGATCCTGTTAGGTAGAAATCAATTTTGCCCATCTATGGGGGTCAAACTATTAAGTATAAGGTGGCCTAGGTATTCTCGTTCTTAGATGCTTGATAAACATCCCAATTTAACAAAAGGTGGCAAACTTAAAAGCCAGTGTTATTACAGGTGGACCCTGGAAAGCTTTTCAAGTCTGAATTGTACTACAGAAGGCAGACCTAGATCCTTTGTGGTATGATTGCCACCTGACCCTTATGTCACCCTCCTTGTGGTGACCTTTTCATTACTCCCACCATTGCATCCTGGCTCCTTCCTGCCCATCCCTGGAGATAATGTTCCAGGTTTCCTTTCTCTCATCACTCTGTTGTGAACATGGCAACCAAACTGCAAAAGCTTTAACACTGCTGTGATTTTAAATACATCTCAAGCTTATGTATTTCAACTTTTTTACTTGGATGGATGCAGAGACATCTGATTTTTGACTGTTGTTAACAAACTCAACTGTCTGTAGTTCTTCCTTTACCATCCCTTTTCCTCAGAATCTTACTGAACCTTTAAGTAAACCCTCATCTGGGCATCTTCTATTTATGTTAAATAAAAGCTTGGTTATACATCATATTATTGGCCCTCAAATTTCCATTAACTAGGTCTTCGTCAGGTCTGTGTAATAAAAATTGGTACTTTCAGTAACTTTGAAGCATACTATTACTATTTCTGAGATTGACTTAGTTGTAGTGTTTTTTATTGTGTTCTTAAATCTTTGGACATTGGTAACCCAGATGGTACATTAGAACTTTAAGTGCTCAAGAAAGGCAATTAACAACCAAGTCACTACTGTATGTCAAATGACCAAGTACCTTATTTAATTTGTTCCAAGAGGAGCCCTGAGCACTCATTTTGGGGGAACTTCGTTCCATCCTCAGTCACATCCCCGTTAACCTGGTGGTCCGATGCGCTCAGACCTACTGCAGTGGTGACTGGGTGTCCCTCAGGAAAAACTGCTCTGGGAACCTCACAGATGGGAAACGTGAGACACAAACCAGGACCCAGGTCTCCTAGGCTCAGTGGAGTGCTCTCCTGGTTTTAAAGGAGTAAGATTCTCTTTCATGAAGGGTTCCAAGTCTAAAATAATGCTCTAAAGCAGCTTCAATTAAAAACTGTTTTTGACTGCTTCTGAATACAGCAGAGTGCCACTCCCAGAGTCAAAAACGACTAGAACACCAGACTTAAAAACCAAGCCATTTAATTGTCTTTGAAGGTAAATAATACATGGAGATGGATCCCAAGCCCTGAGAATGCCAGAGCTACGAGTCCAAAAGTCCCGTGGTGTGGTATTCCCAACGGAGCTCAGAAGGTCAGAACTCCAGGTGTTCGAGGCAGAGCGCTTTTGGAATTCATGCATTCCATCTAGTAGTTTTGCAAACTGCCAAAAACAGACCCCAAGAGTCTTTGAGATGGGGACAATTCAACTCCTGGTTTTACAGATAAAAGAGTATCAAAAATGTTGTTTACTTCTCTTCACTTCTGTCACACAATCTGAAGTCTGAGGGGGTCATATCCCCAACTCATGGCAGCTTAAGCTGCAGTTTAGGTATGAGATCAGTCCTTTCTATCCACTTACTTCCATGTAATGCCACAGCAAGAGACCTGAGACAGAGAGTTCTCATCAATACAGCTTTTTAACAAGCACTTAAAATGAAAAGAACCCTCTGGCAGCACACAAGTTAGTTTATATGATTTTAATTTACAAATTAAAAAGCTACATGCTTTATTTTTTCTCCTTTTTCTCTTCTTTCTTTACATCACTCTTTTCCTTATCTTTCTCCTTGTCATCTTTTCTATCCTTTTTGCTCTCTTCTTTTTCCTGCCCTTCCTTCTTCTCTGCATCCCGGTTGGCAATCTTGTTGTTGATGAGGTTGTGCAGAGCAACCACAGAACGGATCAGGGAAGCCAAATACACCACAACCATCTGGTCATTGGTCTTTAGGTAAAAGGCCTTGACAAACTCTTGCAGGCTGACGTCTGGCAGCAGGTTGAAGACATCTTGCAGCTGGTAGATGATCTGGTGGTTGATGGGCAGCTTGCCTGTGGCCACTTTCTCCAGGTAGCTCCTGATATCCAGAAGCTTGGAGTTCAGTCCCTTCAAACCATGCACCTGGTTTGTGATTCGCTGGGAAAGAGTGCCCACAGTAGTGTCTTTGATGTCTCTGAAATGACCCACGAGAAAGGGTGGGAAAAAACATGAGTGTACTTACTGTATTACCTCACAGGGTCTCACATTCTAAGGAAACACCCAGCTTTAAGGGGCAAGTTTTCAAAAGAAAACTGTTATCTCTCTATTTTGCAAAGATTTAAGTATAAACTGCCTTAATTTTTATGTTTTCATTGGGGACATGTATTTTATTTTTTATATCAGAGGGCATTTTTAAAACAGAACTAAAATGAAATTATTTTCACTAAAAAAAAAAAAGACAACCCCTCCCTCCTACAAAACCCTCTCTCCTCCAACTTCCTTAACAGAGGGTAGCATTTTCTTCACCTGCATTTATACGGTGTTGTGTGAAATTTAAATTAGTCAGTAGTAACTTTTTTGAGCTTAAAGGAATCTTATTGAGAAAAACTATATGATCTTTTAGAATAAATCTGGGTTATATAAGTAGAGTATTTCAAAATAAAACCCATCCAAAGTAGATGGACTGCAGAGAACCAGCTAGCTACATACACTGAAAGGGATATCCCCGGAAGAACACATGCCTACCCTTACTTCACATGCCTGTTCCTGTCACAAGGTGTACTGTCCACAAAGTCATAAATCGTAACGCAAGGCACTTTAGAGATGATCCAGGCCTAGAACCCAGATTGCTGCACTCCTGGCACACCTCTCTCCCTTACACTGAGCAGCCTCCTGGGCGGCTTATGATTCTGTTAAGTTGCTAATTCTCACCGTAACAAGTGTTCGACTCCAACTTCTTCAGCTTCCTCTGCTCCAATTTCACTGGTCACATGCTCAAATGTTTTTGAGGTTGGGGTTCCATCCTGGGAGAGAAGGCTTAACTATAGTTATTTACTTACAGACAAATTGGCACATATCTTTTCTATACCCTGATTCCCCTGCTTTAAGTCAAATCACTTTATGGGTGCATCACTGAGTTTTCCATGGCAAGGGTGGGTAAGGTTTGCTTTGAAAGCTTAGTCTTCTAAGCTAACAGCACAGTGGCCCTGCTCAGTGACAAAGTCTGCTGGGGCATCACTAGCTTGTTTCTGAGGAAATTCTTTTTTTTTTTTTTTTTTTAAAGATTTTATTTATTTATTTCTAGAGAGGGAAGGGAGAGGGAGAGAGAGAGAGAGAAACATCAATGTGCGGTTGCTGGGGGACATGGCCTGCAACCCAGGCATGTGCCCTGACTGGGAATCGAACCTGCGATGCCTGGTTCGCAGCCCGCGCTCAATCCACTGAGCTACGCCAGCCAGGGCTAGGAAATTCTTGATAATCCTCTGATTTCCACAGTGGGGAATTAGGGTTTGGTTGATTTTTCAAGTATTATATATAGTTCTTTTCTAGAAAAGGCAATTTACAGAGTTATCTATATTTGAGGCAAGTTCATGTCAGAAAAATAACTTTTAACCATCTATTGTTCCTTGGATCAAATAAAACCAGAGCACCAAAATGATGCAGTGAGAACAACTGGATTTCTGGTGACCTGAATTTATCAGAGGATTTGCCCAGGGATGTGGTTCACTGTACCACCTAGTGACTTCTAGATGGGAATGGAGAGAATTTTCTCAGATCCAGGGCCAAACGGCCTGGATTCAAAGTGTGGCTGTGCCATGTATGTGATAAGGGAGCTGCAGGACCTTGGGTAAGTCACTTAACTTCTACCAAGTGGTATAAACTTTAGCTGTTATTATTTTATCCAGGATGGTGAATCCTGCCAACACACTGTTCCCCTTGGCTTTGTATACTAGGATGGTTAGAGCCTTTAACAATCTTGAGAACATCATGGCCTTTTCAGGTACTATTTTTTCCCCTAGTTTCATCTTATAAATGACCCTTATGTCTCCTCTGTACACTATTTAAAATTTTGCTTCATTGGTATGTGTATACTCATGCACACATGAGTGTCAGCTGTCTCAGATCCCTTTCGAAAGAGGCAGGGTAAAGATTAACATGAAAACAGCCCTGACTGGTGTGGCTCAGTGTGTGGGGAATCTTCCTGCAAACCAAAAGGTCATTGGTTTGATCCCCAGTCAGGGCACATGTATGGGTTATGGGCCAGGCTCCTGGTTGGGGGCCTGTGAGGGGCAACTGAGATGTTCTCTCCCTCTTCTCTTTCCTCCCTTCCCCCCTCTCTAAAAATACATAAATAAAGCCTCTTTTAAAAGATTAACTTAAAAACTGAATCAAGACAGGAATGAAAGCCATATGACAACCAGACAATAGACTGGGATCTAAGCTTCCTGGTAGAAATCAAAAAAAGAAAAACAGGAGGACAGAGCTCAGTGCAAGGAATATTTGCAGAAAGCTAACCTGATATACCTTTTTCCAGATTTAAAAACTAAATGTAAAAATAAATGCTACATATCTTAGGCTTGAGTTTGGAAATTTAAGATTAAGCTATCTGCACACCCTAAGTGCAAATATTTTATGCTCCTTACAAAACACATTTTTCACCTCTAATTCTAGCCTAGAATCGAAGTTCAATTTTCATGGAAATAGAGAAAAGACATATACTGGCAGCTCTTTATGTCTGCACCTGAAGCACAAGCTAATGAACCCAAGAGCAGGTATTGGCTGCAGTGGCTGAGTGTCAACTCACACAGATGGGTATTGCCATCTAGCGCCAGCAGCTCTGACCTCTATTTGAAAATCTACAGTCTAGTCTATGGGGACTGAAAATCTTCAAGGAAAAAGGAATATTGGCCCAGAGGGTGACCAAGAGTGGAAAGGGCACTAGATTAAGGCTAAGCTCACCAAGCTCTGCATTTCTGCACTTACTTTGCTGTGAATATCTCTGGGAAATCATTTGACTACTTTGGGCCTCAATTTCATTTGTAAAAGGGGACTTTAGGTTTCTTTCCTTCTTTCTCTGTTTCTTTTTAAAAGATTTTAATTATTTATTTTTAGAGAGGGGCAGGGAGGGAGAAAGGGAGAGAAATGTCAATGTATGGCTGACTCTGGAGTGCCCCTTTGGTTCGCAGACTGGCACTCAATCCACTGAGCCAGGGCTACATTTCTAAGGTCTTTTCATTTTTAAAATGTGGCTATTCAAACACTCAAAAGGAAAAATGATTTAATATCAAAGTGTTAACAGAAATCAACAACCTTCTCTTTGTTATAAAGAGGTAAAAAATTTGTTGACTTGAAAAATGCAACAAAAACAAACAAATCCCAAACAACTGCCTAATAAGTAGCAAATCTATTCAAGGTACACAGCAAGATGACTTACATCATGAACTTCTTCCACTGAAATATATGCTTCTGTGGGCAGTCCCAGGTCCTTTGGCTTCACATCGATGATGACTAATACCTTGCAGAAAAACACATCTTAGCAAACCACCTTACACTGGGTACACAGGAATAACTGCAGCCGTTCTTCTGATCATGAGTACTGAAGGAATTTTATTCAATCAGACATGAACCAGAATTTCCAGCAAAATGCATTTACATTTAAATTATCTCATCATTTGTTCTATTCTTCACCTCATTAATTAACAGGCTCAGAGGGAGTATAATATAGTGAACAAACCCAAAGGAATCAGAGCTAAGACAGCAACATTTTAATCCCAGCCCCACTCCTTATGAGACCTTGCTAACCACTTTAAACTTCAGCTTTCTCATTGTAAAACAGATAAAACCCCCCATATAGTTACTGAGGGGATTAAGAAAGATAACTTATACATCTGGTACTTAGTAGCTGTTTACTGTTACTTATTAAACATATTGGCTTATTGTATACTACACAAAACAGTACAAATTAATACAGCTTACAGAGAAGAAGCAGTGAAATGATTTGTTACCAAAACCCTTCTTAGGATGCTCCCTCTTATGTAAACTGGCAAAGAATATCATTCAAGAATTTTAAAGGCAGAGTGCACTCACTGAGTTAGGGCAGTATCTTTTCATGAGTTCGTTGATGGCGATGTCATTCTTGTGTAGTTTAGGGCCTGTGTGGTACCACCCAACTATTCTTTCTCTGGCTGGGAAGGGAAAAAATTAAGTGGGTTTGAATTGTTACATGAAAATCTATGTAATTCCCTCAGAAAAGGGTAAGAATTCCAGCTGTTATATTCTCTACCTTTGCAAAATTCAAGACATCTATTTTAAAACTCGACTTATGAAATCTAAAACTCAACAAAAGAATTCTCAGAAATAAGCAGTAAGGGAAATCCAGAGACATCCACGTCTCAGACTAGTTTAGGAGACCATTCAAACATGACAGCAACTAGAAAATAATTCTAAGGCAATATAAAAATAAATGCAGGTTCATTTCACATAGACTGCAACTGTATTACAAGAATAAACATTTCCAAAGCAATGTGATTGCTGTAATGAAATAAAATGAAAATGATACACATGATGGAGAGATGTATTTATCCTGGTGGTATTAAAGCTTTAAGAGTGGGTGGATTTTATTTCATAGTTTTTAATTTTCTGTTGCAGAGGGCTAGCTCTCGCCCCCAAAACACAGGTGGTCTTAAACTGGTGTCCCAGTTTCTTATTTATCCTACCTCATTCTTCTACTACCATTAGTCTTACTGAAGTCTAGCTGAGAAAAGGATCCTTGACATTAGAACAAAGGGAATACTTAAAAAATAAAAAAATGTGACACACACACATATAAATGCCACAACACCTTCTTTAAATAAAAAATCAAGACATACCATTGACCTTCTTAAACATTCCATACATGTTTTCCAAGTAATCATGGTCTAAAAACCAGACAGAATCATCTTTGTCATCTTCATCAAAAGGGACTAAAGAGGAGAAAAAAAAAAAAGATTTAGTTTAGGGTGCCAGGTAGAACTCTAGAGGACAGGTCAAAACTGGAGACCCCTAGGCCAGATCTGATACACGTAGGTCGTTTTTCCAGCATTGTATTAAAATTATTTTTGAGTTGTTCTCATTAAAAACTGGGAGATTTCACATAAAAATCCAGACTTCCAGCTTTTCTCAAAAAATCAGAAAATCTGCCAACAACTGGCTAGAGCCAGGGAGAAGCTAAGCCCTTTAAAAACAGCATGTTCTTCAATTTGCTAAAAGCCCCTTCGTTTCTAATGGTTCTCATTCGGCAAATCACATTACCGTCTGGTCCTTTTAGACACTGGAGTTAGTTACTTCTAGTTGGGGGGCATGCCAACACTTATTTTCTTGTTTTTGTTGCTTTAATCATAAAACATGTTGATGTGTTCCAGTAAAGATTCAAAAAACAGAACAAAGTGGTCGTGGTCTCCATCTCCTGCTTGCTAACTCATAACCATGGTTAACAGTGTATGGGTACAAACTACACCAATTATCTATTTTTATAAATTAAGTTTTATGAGACTACTGCCATCCATTTGTCTCCATACTCTCTATAGTGTTTTTGTGCTATAACAGCAGAGATGGGCAGCTGCAATGGAGACTGCATTTATTATCCACTTCAGTGTGTAGCTTTTAGCCTCCCTTTTAATACCATAGCAATTCTTAATTAGAATCCTGGGTTGTAGTGAAAAAATGGAAAACACAAAAAGTTTTTCTCTTTCTTTTTTAAAAAGACTTCTTTATTTTTAGAGAGAGGGGAAGGGAGAAAGAGAGGGAGAACACCATCTATGTTTGGTTGCCTCTCCCGTACCCCCAACTGGGGACCTGGCCTGCAACCCAGGCATGTGCCCTGACTGGGAAATGAACTGGTGGCCCTTTGGTCCATAGGCCAGTGCTCAATCCACTGAGCCACACCAGCCACGGTCTTTTTTATTTTAAAGTTAACCAACTTTTAAACCATGCTTGGAGAATGTAAAATTCATCTTTTACCTGCAAAACTGTTGGATACATCAAGTACTTTCTTTTGCCATGACCCCAAAAGCACACCAACAACACGCTTCTGGTTTCCAACCTTGCCTATTCTGAAAGAAAAAGCAGAAGGTCAACTCAGAAGATATGCCAACAATTAGATACTCAACAGGAAACATTAATGGTACAGATACAACTGAGTGAGTTTACCTGGGAACTAATCCCACTGAACAAATGCAATAGTTACGTTAATCCTTGATATTAAATTCTAATAAATATAATGAATAATTAATGAACTTTGTACACTGGCAGTTTTTACTCACTGTTAACTGCCAAGTAATACAAGTTTGGAAAAAATCTCAAACTTTATAGAAATTTAAAATGGAGAAAACGTAAACTCTCCTCATCCCAAGAGTTTTAAAATGTTATTTGGTTGGTGTTTGAAAAACACATTTAAGTTATGCTCCCACATTAACTTTTTTTTGTTGTTGCAGCTTACCTTACTCCCTCAAACTTTCCCCACCTTCCCTACCCCTGAATCTTTTCAGGGATAAAGATGCCAAAGAACAGTTTTATGGTCCAGCTTCATAACTGTTCGCTGGTACTTCTATTCCATTTTGACAAGCCCCACTAGATGTTACAATTCTTTGAACCAGCTAGGGGCTCAAAAAATGATTCTCACCCAGACGCACAGGTATGTCATTTCTGGTCTTTCTGAACGGTTTAATTGGAAAGAAGTCAGAAGTGAGCTGGTGACTAATCACACCGAGAGCAGGGCTGAATGAATAAGATTTTACTTCAGAATTTCTATCTCCATATCAAAGCACAGTGATTTTGTCCTAAAGAGCTAAAGTGTAGCAAGTGAGACACAGATACAGTACAACTCTATGTCCAAGGGAAAGATAAGCCACTGTGAAATTAACTATGATTCCCCAGCAATGGCGGCTTCATATTGGTTTAACTGACTCACATGGTTTGGCAAATTTATAAATGTTTACTAAGTTTGGGGTCTGTATCAAACAAAGTTAAGGATTCTGTATTCCTGGTGGTTCTGATTTTTTTTGAAATCTTAGGTATCGAGTTTCCACATGTCAATGTTAACTTCCACACTTACTGGCTTTTCTTTCAGTCTACAAAAATCCATTTTACAAAACCCTACAGTTTGTTGAATTTACTGAACAGAACTTAAATGGTGACTGCTCCTTTGGCATCCCTAGTATCCTATGGGAGAAAAATAATAATCACTGTACAGTGGGAAAGCAAACATATCCTGTTAGGCTGAGGGTCCTACAAAGCAATGGAACTTAACTGGGGACCCTAAACATCACGAAGTTTGTTTTTGGCTCTGAATTAGGAATTGTACAAAGCAAGATGTGAGAGAATGAGTCGGCTTAAAAACTGACTCTACAGCAGATGCTCCCCACTGGGTCTTTACATTTGCCAATTCAAACAATTATCTTGTAAAACTTGTAACACGTGTAACAGGTCCAGCGGGATGAACAACTTCAAAACAAGGGAAGGCGGAGAAACATCTGTGGATGTTTTATCTTATTTATTAATGCCAAAGTTTCCAACTGATCTCAGTTAAATTTTTTTTTGACACCCTCGACTACGTTTTGTGCTATCGTTAAACCAGACTCCTGCTTAGAAACTTTCACAAGTTATAACTACAGTTCTTCCAGGGTGCTAAGACCGGAATTTTCGTGACAGCTTTCAAAGGCACATAAGCTACATAAGGCACATAAGTCTGAAGGGCTTTCCTACGAGACACTGAGTCTTTTAGGTAAAAAGGGGCGGTTGAGGTGACAGATGAGCACGAGGCTTGGGAGATCAGGACCAATCGAAAGTTGCCCCCCTACACTCTGGCAGCATATGGGCTAGGGTAAAAGAAACGGGCAGTCCATGACCCGGAGTGCCTGCTGGGACTGGGGGACCTCTCTGGGTGACCTGGGCTTTCAGCACCGAGACTGGTCTGGGTTCCTTGGCGAAGCAGGGCCGCCCTTAACCCATCAGAGCTCCCGGGGCCGCTGCGCCTTTCCCAGAGCGCCCGTGACTCAGCAATGAAGGTGCCACCGGCCCCACTAAGCTGCCTCACGCCGCCCGCTCACCGGTTGAAATGATCCACCACACTGAGCAGCACCAGGGGGTGGACCACCACCTTCTGCACCGCCAACTCCGGCATCGCGACACACCCCGCCCGCCAGGCTCCGCTCGCCGCGACCCGCAAACACAGACAGCCACACCAGCAGAGACTCTCGCTGATCTTCCAGGCCCAGCTCCTCCTCTTCCGGCCTGGCTGCCGCGCGGCCCTTTTCTTCCGCTCCCAGAGTGCCGCGCGTCGTTTCCCGGCTGTCGTTCCCGGGCTGGCGCTCCGTTGCCTGTCTGGAGGGGAAGTGCCGGAAAAAGGCGGGACCTGCTTTGGGTGACTGGCTACGAGTTTCCCTGGTCTAGAAAGCTAAGGGGACACTGAAGGCTGATAAAGGTTGACTTCCTTGTTGTATTTGGCCTGCACAGTTTTCTGCAGTGGCTTTTCACCTCAGAGCCCTCTCACTGCCCCAGCCCCTCCCATCTGACGACTAGGAAAAAAATGCTAAGAATAATATAAATAGTAACTAATATTGCCGTCATCCAGAAAGTTCACTTTTGCTTCAAGTCACAATCCTCCAGAATTTCTTAGAAGAACTAACTTTAGATCTCTAGCATTAAGGAGTGCCCTTACAGATTTGGTAATTTATTTTACACTCATTTTATTTGTCGGAGAATCCCTTAATCTTTACTATGGACACTTTGCAGACACCCAGCCTGTGTTTTTATTTCCCCCCTGTCTTTATATTACTTACCAATTAACTAGGGCTAGAAGAACGCAATTTGTGCCTAGAGTCGGACTATTCAGGCCGATTTTCAAATAAAAACTTAGAAAAAGGGCTGAAGAAAAGATGGAAGGAAATACGGAAACGTTTTGATATTTAGCTAGGAAAGAGGAAAAAGGTGACTGAATGGGAAAATGTAAGAGACAAGGATTTAAGCTTATATACAGAACGAGGCAAATAACTTAAAATCCACTCAGTTATAGTTCTGTTTAGTTTTAAGTTGCTGTTTCTCTAAACAAAAACAATGCTCCAGCAACTTGAATCGTTCGCTTACTTTTTTTTTCTGCCTTTAAACACCTCTTACCTTCCTGATAACCAGAGGATCTGACCTCTGAAGAGTGACCAGGAGACTTGTTTTTGGCCTGCTTCCAGAATAATTGGGGATCTTTTGATATTATTTCTGGGTCCTACCCATCACTTTTATTACAGGTATTCTTCCTACTTTTGGGAACACTACTTGGCTTTTCCTCATTCTTTTTAATATTTTTGATTTGGCTATCAGATGGATTGCTACTACTTCTTAAGATGCCAGAACTTTTAGATTAAGAAAATTTAAGCCAGCCATGTTGTGTGTTGTGTTAAAAAGCACGCTTGCTGGTGTTTAGTGCCTGACTCAAAGTAGGCATTCTTGTTTCACCTCTCATGTGATGTTATTCCACACACGGTAGACATGCAGACGTTAAAGAAAGCTTGGAAGGATTTTCATTCCTAGTTTTATAGTTAAATATTTAAAGCTATCAGAAGGTCAAAGATTGATTTTGATTTTTTTTAATGTGTCAAGTAAGGCTTAAGAATTGGGTTAAAGGAAACATTATTTTGGATTAAAATATATAGAATTTAATAAAGAAAATGACCTGAAATCATAAGGCATGTGTTTTCCACGTTGCCCTATTATTTTTCATGGAATTGAAATCTCGCTTGGCATTGTAGCCACCACCCAGGGCTCAGTTTACTCAGAGGAAGTGCAGCAGGAGATAGAAGAAGTCCCTTTCTTTTGTTCATTGAATTCTGGACTTACCCTAACTTTACAGGACCTGATGAGAGCTTAAGGGCGATACATTTTCCTTTGATCAAATTCTTTTTTTAGTGTTAAATGCTTTTCCCAGATTTATTGAGATGTAATTGACATATAATATTGTGTAAGTTTAAGGTATAAAACGTAATGACTTGATACACCTATATATTGTGAAAAGGTTACCACCATAATGTTAGTTAAAACCTTTATCATCTAATATAATTACCTTTTTTTTTTTGGTGGTGAGAACATTTAAGATCTATTTAATCAACCTTGAAGTATATAATAAATATTGTTAACTTTAGTCACCATATTATACATTAGATTCCAGTCTTATCAATGGAATTTTGTACCCTTTGACCAAAATCTCCCTATTTCCCCCAACCCCAGTATCTGACAATCACTATTCTCTATTTTTGTGAGTTGCACTTTATTTAGATTCCACAAACTGGGATAGGCAAAAGTAGGTTTACAGTTGTGAGTACTGAAACTATTTTTGTATTATTGTTTATTAATAATTGTATTTTTTCCATAATGGTAAACCTACTTTTGCCCACCCCTGTATAAGTGAGATCATGGAGTATTATTTATCTCTGTCTCACTTATTTCACTTAGCATAATGCCCTCAAGGTCTGTCTATGTTGTCACAAATGGTAGGATTTCCTTTTTTTTTTTTTTAAGATTTTATTTATTTTTAGGGAGAGGGGAAGGGCAGGAGAAAGAGAGGGAGAGAAACATCAGTGTGTGAGAGAGGTTGCCTCTCACACACCCCAACTGGGGACTTGGCCTGAAACCCAGGCATGTGCCGTGATGGGGAATTGAACCGGCAACCTTTTATTTCACAGGTTGTCGCTCAATCCACTGAGCCACACCAGCCAGGACAGAATTTCCTTCTTTTTATGGCTGAATAATATTACACATTTTCTAATCCATTCATCCATCAATGGGCACTTAAGTTGTGTACAAATCTTGGCCATCATGAATAATGCTACAATGAACATAGGGTCCCGACTTTTCTTTGAAAGAGTTATTTCATTTTCTTTGGTTATATACCCAGAAGAGGGGTTGCTGGATCACATGGTAGTTCTGTTTTTAGGTTTCTGAGGAATCCTCACGTTCTTTACCATAGTGGCTGTACCAATATACATTCCCACCAACAGTGCACAGGGTTCCATTTTCTCCATATCCTTGCCAATACTTGTTATCTCCTTTTTGGTACTAGCCATTTTGACAGGTGTGAGGTGGTATATCATTGTGGCTTTGATTTGCATTTCCCTGATTAGTAATGCTGAGCATTTTTTATGCACCTGTTAGCCATATGTATATCTTTAGAAAAATGTCTATTCAGGCTCTCTGCCCATTTTTTAATTGGGTATTTTTTTTGCTATTGAGTTGTTTGAGTTCTTTGTATATTTTGCTTATTAATCCCTACTTAGACCTGTACAATTTGCAGATTTTTCTCTCATTCATTATGTTGTATTTTATTTTATTGACCATTAATTAAATTAAATTAATTAATAGATTTATTTTTTTATCTTCACCAGAGGACATATGTTTTTCATTGTTTTTAGAGATAGAGGAAGGGAGAGAGGAAGGGAGAGAGAAGCATCCACTGATGGCCTCCCATACACACCTGGACTGGGGATCAGTGCCTGAACCAGGGATTGTGCATGTTCGAACTGGGGTTTGCATGCACTCACACCCATACCAGGGATCAAACCGGCAACTTAGGTATGTGCCCTGACTGGAATCAAACCCACAGACTTTTGGTTATGGAGCGATGCTCTACCAACTGTGCCATGCTGGCCAGGGCCAATAATTTATTTTACTGTGTGGAGGCTTTTTAGTTTGGTATAGTTGCACTTGTTTATTTTTGCTTTTGTTGCTTACATGTTGCTTGAAAGTGTTGCCAAGACCAATGTCTAGGAGCTGTTTCTCCTATGTTTCCCTAGGAATCAGGTCTCACATTAAAGTCTCTAATCCATTTCAAGTTAATTTTTGTGTGGTGTAAGATAAGGGCTCAATTTCATTTGTTTACATGTGAACATCCAGTTTTCCCAACACCATTTATTGAAGATACTATTCTTAGCTACCTTGTCAAATATTAGTTCACCACATATGTGCAGATTTATTTCTGATCTCTCTATTTTGTTCCATTGGTCTATGTGTCTGTTTTTATGCCAGTACCATGCTTTTTTGATTACTATAGCTTTGTAATAAAGTTTGAAATTAGGAAGTGTCATGCCTTTGGGTTTGACAATCTTGCTTAAGATTGCTTTGGTTATTTGGTGTCCTTGTGGTTCATACAAATTTTAGAATCATTTTTTCTATTTCTGTGGAAACTGTCATTGGAATTTTGATAGAGATTACATTGAAGCTATAGATGGCTTTGGGAGGTATGGACATTTTAACAATATTCTTCTAGTTCATGAACATGGTGTATCTTTTCATTTATTTGTAGCTTAAATTTCTTTCATCAGTGTCTTAGTCTTTTACTTCCTTGGCTAAATTTATTTCTAGTATTTTATTGTTTTTGATGCTATTGTAAATGAGATGAGTGAGGGTCCTAGACGGTAGGGAGGAGCTCCTATCTTGTGGCCTGCTTGGGACTCAGGAAGATCTTAAATTGCCATGCATCTGCCTGTGTACAGCTGCATTGATTTGACAGCACAGTGGGGAAGTGGAATGAAGGTTTCAGGTGTGGCTGTCTGAGCCACTATGGTTCTAGTGTGTGGCATAGCAAGAGACAATGGCCACGGTGGGGGTAGATCTCTACTCTGCACTGAATCCCACAGCACAGGACATCTGATTTGGCCCTAACCACAGTCACAGGTATACCCCAGAGGTGCTGAGGTGAGGCCAGTTGGCCTGGAAGCACTCACAGAGCAGCCTAATCACAAGAAAAGGTCCTGAGTGCACCAGCCATGGAATGAACTTTGGAGGCCAGAAAAGTTCCCAGGAACCAGGCTACAAGAGACATTGTATTAGAGACCAGCAGACTCTGGCAAATGCACATGCAAGGACCAGCGTGAGCCCCTTCACTGCCACCGAGTCATGTACCTGCCACACCTTTCTCCCCAGATGCCAGCAATCTGTCTTAGGGAGAGAAGGGAGGGCAAGGAGAACACCAGCTAAATGATGGAAACTGTTCTAAGTGAATTGTTTAATTTAAGCCAGTTTAGATATTTAATTTTTAAGAAGTTATTTTCCTATGCTAATTAGCATGTGGAGGCTTGTGATGGAAAGTTAGTTATAGGCAAAAATAAGAGAACAGGTTCCTTGCACGTTTGAGCGTCAAATTTAATGTGAGTTAAGTTTGTGACCCTGATACTAGTAGGTGCTATATTCCTCAAACCCAGCACTTTTCCTTATTTAAGGCAGTATGTGGAAACTAGGTGTACCATATCTTGGGTGACAGAGAGAAAACTCTAATTTCTGTTGAAAATTTAGGTGTGCCACTCTGAGTTACTAAGAATTTTTCTGGATTTTCTACAGGCATGTATAATCTGGTTGATGGTGATAGGCAGTTTATTAAAGAACCTTAAGCCTATGACTGTTTCTTGAATTCCAGGTAAGGACAGACTTCAGACTATAGGATCTCTCCGCTTGGATATTCTATGTCCCATAAGCATCTCAGATTGAGCAGGATAGAATTGACCTTGCCATTTTTCTCCCCAGACTTGCTGCTTCTTTTGTAGGAGCTTAGCAGATGCCCCCACCATCCAAATGGCTTAGTCAGAAACTTGGATGTCATTCTAGATATTCCATTCCTTTTCACAGAAATCTAATTGGTTAGCCAGTCCTGCAAATGGCTTAAGAGACTTGTCACTTTTTGGCACCTACTTGCTCTTCTAGCTTCTTTACACACCACCTAAGCACCAACTAGAATGGTGCTTTTTCTGCTGTGCCATGCTCACTCATGCTTTGGTGCCTTTGCACATGTTTTCTTTCTGCCTTCAGTGTTCTTCCTTATGTTGTATGCTTATAGAACCCCTAAATCATCCTTTGAGATGTACTTCAGGAGTTTTTGTAAAGACCTTGGTTCCTAGACATACTCAAGCATTTTGTGCATGGTCTGCTCTTGTACTTATTTTATTATTCAGTCCCTGTTTATTTCCAGGCTCCCAGAGTAGAACAAGGGGCCCTAGAAAGTAGGGGTCATGTACTATTTGTCTTTGTGTCTCAGAGTAGACTAGTGCCAGACCTTTAATAGCAGTCAGTAATGAACACTTCTTGACTGAGTAAAATTCTAAAAGCCATACTTTTAGAGACTTCTAATAATTTTTGGTTTTATTTTTGATTCTCTTCAGGAAGGTAGATGAATTAAGATTTGTATTATGAAGAGACCTTATGCAAACTGGGCTGACCTTTCAGTTGATTCTGAATATTTTTAGTTTTTCTACTTTTGAGTAAGCCTATATGTGTAAATATAGTTTAGTTTGCAAAGGTGGCTCTCAATTTGTCTACTGCCTCTGCTTGTAGTTTAACATCTTCAAGAGTGGAGTTTGTTTAGCTACATAATATACAGTAATGTGAGGCTCTTAATAAATATAAGAAATATGATGTATTGGTTTATAAAATTACTCGGTGAATACTCAAGTATTAATATGAACTATTACTAGATAATGCTTCAGAAAAGAGCCTTGAAGGCAATACATCAGATTGTTAACAGTGGTTGTCTCTGGTGACAATGAGTAGTATATTTCCTTTTTTTCCCAATGTTTTCCAATATTTCTGTAGTCAGTATTATTATTGTTGTTGTTATTGTTATTTTAGTGGAAATCACTGGAATTAGGTAGTTGTATTAGCAGTGCAGAAAACTGTAGCGGTTAACACTGTGGCCTCTACAACAAGACAGACCTGTACATTCAACATTCTCTATTGTAAAAGTGGATGGTAATACAATTACTAATGTACCTGTATTAGCCAGATCATTCTTTGATTACCTTCTCTATATCTTTTGTGTATCTTCTGTAGATTTTTGCTTTATCATTACCATGAATCTTACATAAGACAGCTTAATGCTATAAGTTTTTTAAAGCTGATAACAACTTTGATCACATATAGATTACCCTTTTATTCCTCCAACCACTTTTTTGTTTTTGATGCCACAATTTACATCTCTTTAAGTGTGTGTCCACTAACAATTGTTGTAGCTATAGTTATTTTTAATGCTTCTGTCCTTGAACTTTTATACTAGAGTTAAGTGGTTAATATACCACCATAGTACAGTATTAGAATATTCTGAATTTGACTATATACTTACCTCTACCAGTGTGTTCTATATTTTCACGTGTTTTTTTAAAATCTCACCTGAGGATATGTTTATTGAGTTTTTGGAGAGAGGGAGGGAGGGAGAGAGGGAGAGGGAGGGAGGGAGAGAGGGAGAGGGAGAGAGGGAGAGGGAGAGGGAGAGGGAGAGGGAGAGGGAGAGAGAGAGAGAGAAACATCAGTGTGAAAGAGAAACATCAATCTGTTGCCTCCCGTATGTGCCCCAACTGGGGATCAGACCTATAATCTAGGTATGTGCTCTGACAGGGAATCGAACCCACAACCTTTTGGTATGTGAGATGATGTCACTCCAACCAACTGAACCATCTGGCCAGGGCTACATTTTCATATGTTTTTATGTTACTAATCAGTGTCCTTTCATTTGAGCTTGAAGAACTTTTGTCATTTCTTGTAAGGCAAGTTTAGTGGTGATGAACTTCTGACTTCTATTTGTTTGGGACAGCTTTGCCAGATACCATGTTTTGCCATGTATAATGTGCACTTTTTTGCCTAAAATTTTGAGAGAAAAATAAGGATGTACATTATATATGGGTATAATGATTACATACCATGGGCATACTAATCCTGTGTATAATGTTCATAAACATGGGTGTGCATTACACATGGCAAAATATGGATAATGCATTGGCAATTTTTTTTCCTTTCAGTACTTTTAATATATCATCCCCACTCTTTTCTGGCCTGAGTTTCAGTTGAGAGATCCTCTGATAGCCTTAGGAAAGTTCTCTCATATGTGAGGAACTTTTTGGGTTTTTTTTTGCTGTTTTAAAGATTCCCTCTTTGTCTTTGATTTTGACTGTTTTATTATAATGTATCTTGGAGAAGATTATTTTGGGTTGAAATTTTGGTGTGCCCAATGAGCTTAATGAGCTTGGATGTCCAAGTTTCTCATAAGATTTTAGAACTTCTCAGCCATTATTTCTTTAAATGACTTTTCTACCCCTTTGTTCTCTTTTCTCCTGCAACTCCAATGATGCACAGATTGTTTGTCCCGTAATTCATGTAGGCTTTCTTTACTCTTTTTTTTAAAATTTTTCCTCCTTTAACTGGATAATTTATCTGTCTTTGAATTCCACTGATTCTTGTGCTTGGTTTTGTTTATTGCTGAAAGCTTGTTATTGAGTTCTTCAGTTCAGCCATTGTATTCTTTAGCTCCAAAACTTCTGTTTGGTTCTTCTTTATGTTTTGTATGTCTTTACTGAACCCCTCTTTTATTGATTCCCCCAATTTTGTTAAATTATTTATCTGTGTTCTTTTATAGCTCTCTGAGCATCTTTGGAATAATTATTTTGAATTATTTGTCAGTGAATTGTTTGTGTATCTGCATTTCTTTGGAGGCTGGTACTGGAAGATTACTGTTTCCTTCGGTGGTGTCATGCTTCCCTGATTCTTTGTGATCCATATAGCCTTGCATATGTGTATGCATATTTGAAGAAGCAGTCACCTCTTTCAGACTTTATGGACTGACTTCAGTAAGGAAAGGCCTTTACCTGTGGCTGAAGGCATACTGGAGAGTACTGTGGCCCTGGATCTAGTGGTGCAGAGGTGCTAAGTCTGAGAGTAAGTAGTGGCTCTGAGTCCAGGGGGTTTGATGTCTTACTGGGTTAGGCATTTGGGATCCACAGCATCAACAACTGCATGATCCTTGGCAAGAGTTGTTTAGGGCTCTGCAGTGGCTACAAGGGTTGTGGGGGTCCTCAGCAGTGCCTCTGGGTTCAGTAGCTAGGACCAGGGCAGATAGCAATGGTGGCCAGAGCTGGAGGGTATGCACGTGCATGGTTGCAGGGGCCAGCTTCAGGTGCCTGCGTAGAGGGGTGTACTGAAGACAGATACACAGTGGTGAGGACCCGAGCCGGCCTCAGGGGCTGATTTTAAGCACGTGAGCAGCAGTGGGGGCCCTAGCTGTCAGTGTATACTCATGTGACTGCAGAGGCTACCTGTAGGTATATACAACCAGACTGCTCTTGATTGCTAGTGGTGGAACCCTACTCTCTCCAGCTGAAACACAAAGGGAAATTTATTACCTCATGTAATAGGCAAATTCAAGGGCCCTGTTGGTTCCAGGGTCTTAAATAGTGTTTCTCTGGCCGTCTTTAAGCATCCTTCTATATTTTGGCTGCATCTTCAGATCAGTTTCTTATCAGTGACAGGGAAACATGTTGATGGTTACAGATAGTCACAGGTTTAAATCTTTAAAGGAAGTGAGACCTCAAACTCCAAATCTTTATGAAATTTGAGTGGCTTTTCTAGGACTAGAAAATAACCCCTGTGCCCAGGGGAAAGGAGTTCTCTAACCGTCCAGTTTAGGATCAGTTTGGGGATGAGGCAGCTGTGGTGGATCAGCTCACTATGAGCATGTGGAATCAGGAAGGAAAAAGAGGATGTTGTAACCAGAAGAGGGAATTGAACCTGAGCGGAAAAAACCAAATCTATCCTGTGATATAAAGAGGTTAGCACAGTTCTGGGAACATAGTCAGAACTCAATAGATGTTAGACATGATTATCATTAGAGTATAGGGTCATCATCGTTATTGTATTATATAACATGTTATAAGAATTTTGCATTTTTACTACTTGGTGTTTCTATTTTAAGTAATCCAACAGTACAAATGTTGAAATTTATCTTTTGTGTTTACCGAATATTTTTTATCTTTATCTTTTCCCTCAGGCTTTTTAGTTTATGAAAACATGTTTTTTTTAAATTTCTTTTTCTAAATGTATTTATGACCATTTTGATTTTTCAAATGAATAACTGTTGCAGACTAGATTAGTTTAAAGAGGTTTTCTTTGTCTTATGCTTAAGTGATGGCTCTATGTGGTGGCCCTGGATACCTGCATGGGTTGTTATTCCTCTTGTCATTGTTGTATTTCATTTAACTGAAAATTAAAAAGAACTAAAAAAAATTACAGCAATTTCTAGTTTATATCCAGGAAATAGGACTCTCCACAGGAACCTTTGCATGGTACAAATATGTTAGAAAACCATTTTCCATTGTGCTTTGAAAGCCTGTAAAGAGGCCACAGTGGAGCACAGTTCACTTCTCTTGGATGAAGCCCAGGGAAACTGTGGTGCGCAGCCTGTAGGAAATCTCCCATCTGAAGAGTTAATTTTCTTTCAGGATCAGTGTTAGGGGCTGTTGCTATTAAAACAAGACACTTTAAGATTGGTACAGGAACACTTATAACAGTTGACTGTAAAAGAAAACCCAGGAGGCCAGATTCAGCCCTGGGAGCTACTTTTGTTTGAGCCTCAGACTTTTATTTTGAATTTACTTCTTCCTTCAATTACATAAGCTTTCAGCTTTAATAAAAAGAATTCAGTAAATTAATATAACAGACAACTATTTTCATCTCTTTAATGTTTTAAAATGACTTGAAGGCCACTTTCACTTCTGTCTTTTGTTTCCATTCTAATTCTTTTCAGAGCCACTCTTAATGGTTGTGTAAAATTAAACATTTGTTTCTTCTTAGTTTTACCTGACTTTAAGATGCAGATTGATGAATGTGCCATCAAAACAAGTTTGGAGAGAGGTGAAGTTTTTCATCTTTTTAAGGAGAGATATTTTTTGTTTTCTTATTTTCTTCAAGACAGTAAATCAAAGAAGCATTCATTTTTAATTTGAAAAGCTGGGACAGTAGTATTAAGTAACTGCCGTTAGAAGAAAAAAATTAACCATAATCCTAATATCAAGTGTAGCAACTCATTTTTGTTTTTATGTACCTTCTGTTTGGGCCACATGCATACATCTTTAGTTGAAGGTGAAGTTTTAATTCAACAAGAAAAACTATCAGGGAGGAATTTAAAGCAAGTTGGATCCATTTGAATTGATATACTTTGATGTCTTAAGAATAGAACAATGCTTATCAACAGTAAACTGTAATTTTTTGCTTTCTGCAAGAAGTGTAAAGGGCAAAAATCTTAAAAAAATCAGTACATTGCTCACATAATGTATGAAATTTTCTTCATTTTGACATGAAAGTCTGAAGAGAAGAGTTAGCTTGTGCTTGTGGTAATGCTTCAGTATCACTGACATCCTCTCAAGTCTTCCAAATATCTGTAGTTCTTTATCTTAGTAGTCATAGTCACATGCTGTGCCTCATCTTGGCTTTCACCAGGATTATTGCAGGAACCTTTTACTTGCCTTCAGGACCTTCAAGCCATCTTCTACATTGCTGACATTTCCCACCGACCCCCCACAATGTGACTCCTTAAAATCATTCAAAACCTTTCCAATGCCTCTGGGATGAAACCTGAACTTTAGGAAGACATCCAAGACTCTTCCCAACCTCGCCTCAACCAACCCATTAGTGCCTCATCTACTGCTCTGGCTTTCTGCCAAACCAACCTGAAACTCTAACATTTCAGCTATTTCCAACCGTTTGCTTTCCTCTGTGCTATTCTAGTTCCTGTTCTCTGAATTGCCTTTGACCCCCTTATACACAAGGAGAAATTCTAGATCTTTCTCAAAGACCCCCCACTAAGAAGGTCATCTTTTCTGTTGTTTCCCTTGCCTTCCCCAGACAGTGTGAGTCCATCCTCTAAGTCCCTACCGCACTTTGTGTGTATTTCTTATATAGTGCTCATCATGCCGAATAGTAATGGTTCATTTGTCACATGTGTCTTTTTATCCTAGAGTATGCATGAAGGCCAGGACCACAGATTACTCATTTATTTAGAACCTGCATCTAGCAAAAGTCAGACAATTGTTAACTGTATCGTATAACTTAGTAGTATATCCATAACGTGTTAGTCAGTGATCTTTCAGCATTCAAAAATTAATGATATCTCTCTAGTTTCCTATTTTGTTTATTTCCATCATAAAATAAAATCAAAATGATTTAGAAGAGTTTTATTAAAAACTTATATAGAATTTCTGGTTAAAAATCTCTCCTGCACCCTGGCTGGTGTAGCTCAGTGGATTGAGCACAGGTTGCGAACCAGGCATCACAGGTTCGATTCCCAGTCAGGGCACATGGCTGGGTTGCAGGCCATGGCCCCCAGCAACCGCACATTGATGTTTCTCTCTCTTTCTCCGTCCCTTCCCTCTCTAAAAATAAATAAATAAATACTAAAAAAAAAAAATCTCTCCTGCCAGTACATGTAATTATATGTATACCCATTGTTTCAAATATAAATGAAACATGTTGAAATGTGAGTGAAAAAAACATATGGGTTATTATTAATGAAGCCATGCAAAACCAAAATGGTATATTCTGAGGTAGCTGTAATTTTTCAAAAGGTACTTTGTATACAGTTTTAGGTTAGTGTCAGATAACCTTTTCACCTTCATTTCTCTCTTAATACCTTTTATCATAATTTCTGAAGCTTCGCTTTATAGTTCAAGTTAAAAGTCCTGAGGCAAGCTCTTTAGAACTCTAACACCTGCTTAGGGTTGAACCGGCAGGGGGGTAGAAATTGAAAAGCAGTGAAGAGTCTTTTCACTAAAGTACTTAGCATTTTAAATAGTAGATGTTTGAAAAAAAATAATGGTAATAGTAGTACTGGAAATTCTCATACTACCTCACACAGGGAGAGGAATGTCATTTGCAAAGACAGTTTAAACTTTATTTGGTAAAATCTAACTACTTTCTCATTGTCTTTTAAAACATAAATCCTTTTCCTCCTGACATCAGAGAGAAAGGACTCAAACCTTTTGGAATCTTATTCTAAGATACCAAAGAACCCTGAAATAATAGTTATAAAATTAGGAGAGAGTTTTGAAATAATTAAGTTTTGGTTCTCATCTGCTATATGATATTGACTGTAAAGTACCATGTTTCAAGTTAATGACAAAGTTTTTAAAAGGTGCATGTTTTTTTAACCCTTAATGATTTTGTGTTATTCCCATCAATTTCTGGAGTTTTTTAAGTTTCAGAGATCTGTGGTAGGCTTTTTGAGTTCACATCTTTTAATTTTTTATCTTTCTGTTCTGTATCTGGCGTAAATTGTTTGATTTGTTTTTCCAGCAGAGGGAGACATCTGACCATGAACGTGGTATTGCTACTTGCCAAGAGGATACTGTAGCGTTTTTTATCAATATACATAAAAAACTCAATGTTCAAATTAACTAGTTCAATAAGTAATTTAGCTCATTGATTTTTGGGCATATCCTAAGTGCCATTACAAGCTACGGATATTTTAAATGCCATTACCTAATAGAAGGAATGTTTTAAGCACCTTTTATTGATTTTATTACTGCTTTATTTTGCTGTCTTGGTTTAAAATCATTTTAACCACTCTGTAATCAAGAAGAAATATATCGTTGGTGAAATACAGTCAATTTCCTAAAAACCTTTGACATCGTTAAATAAGGAATTACAGTTGTTAAATCATGTCAGGCAATAACTGAGGGACAGAAGAGATAAAATTTGGAGCAGTGGGCCAGCATACCAGTAAGCCATACTGACCTTTAACATTCAGATTCTGCATGTGATAGTCAGTCTTCAGGTTGGCTGTGATCTTTACATCAGCAAGAAAGATTTAAAATCTTAGATAACAAGGAAAGTGGAAGAATGATAGCAAAGTGTGATCTAGGAGCAATTACAGTGTTTTTCAATGACCTCTTGTGACTGGTTGAAATGATTCTCTAAGTAATTTTAAAATTTCACTTGCTTTTTTGCTAAATTATAGTATATTGATATTTTGCATAAGAGGAAACCAGAGTGCTCAGAGATTTCTTTTTTAACCATTTCCTTCTTTTGCTCATTTGAATTTGTATTAGCCATATTACTGAGCTGATCAGCTGGTAGACAGACAAGGAATATAGCCCACACGCTGCCTAATAAAAGAGGAGCAGAAGTGGGGAGCGAGCACTGAAGCTCGATACCAGCCTGCTAATGAGTTGATTGAATTGACATTCAGTGTAATTCAACTGTAGAGTGGCGAATATCAATACCTGTGTATGATTTGGCAGACGGTTGGTGAACTGTGATTAGAAGTTTAGAATGATTCCCAGTAAAAGACCACCTGGCAGTAACCCAAGAACAGAAAACTGAGTTTTCCCCATTAAATGAAATAGGTCCAGAAAGTCAAGTGTTTTGATCATTAATAGAATCTTTCCTTTCTTTCAGCAAATGTTAGCTTCAGAGGAAATTGATAATTATGCATAGGTCTATTAAATGATCTTAGATAAAGCTCTTTTCATTCCTTCAAATGAGCTTTTATCTACATTTGTGGCAATTATTCAATCGCAAGGAAAGAAAACTAGTTAAATGCTGATAGGTATCACTTCAAATAAACTGGGAATGTTGGAAGCATCTTTGTATAATATACTAATTTGAGGCTGAAAACCAGATTCAGTTGTAACATTGATTATTTTATATTATTTTATAAATTATGTAAGTTATAATGACATAATTTTTTAATTTAATCTTTATTGTATTTTCCCCCATAATTTAAGTTATATTGAGTATCTCTTATATGCAAAACTCTCTTGTAGATGTTTAAAATATAAAGAACACTAACATGATATTTTCCTTTCTCTCAGTACGGGAAGGGTGGTGGATGGACACATGTAGTGCACGTCTGTGGAAGGGTCAGAATGAAGGTCAGGAACTGTATCAGCCCAGAGAGGAGTAATGGGTTCCTTCGTGGGAAGAGGAAGTGCCATGGAAGGCCCTGTGCAGGTGTCACTTAAAATAGATTTTGAACAATTGGAGATAAGAATTCAGAAGTAGAGAGACTAATAGTACAATACAAAAGATTTTTTAAAAAGTAGGTTTTATTTTTTAGAGAAGTTTTAAGTTCACAGCAAAATTAAGTGGGCAGTACAGAGAGTTCCCATATACCCTCTGACCCCACGTGTGCACAGCCTTCGTCACTGTCAACATCCTGCATCAGACTGCTACATTTGTTATAAGTGATGAACTTAACATTGACATGTCACTATCACCCAAAGTTCATAGTTTACATTAGTATTCTCTCTTAATGTACATTCTGTGGGTTTTGACATATGTATAATAACATATATCCACCCTTACTGTATCACATAGAATAATTTCACTGCCTTAAATTTCTCTGTGCTCTGCCAATTCATCCTTCTATTCCTCATCATCCCTAGCAACCACTGCCTTTTTACTGCCTCCATAATATAAACACTTTTGAAAAATTTGAAATGTTTAATATACATTATGTAGGTGTGACATATAAAGAACAATGAAATAAATAAAATGCATTCACTTTCCAGCTGAGATACCGAATATTACTAATATTGCTGAAGCTCTGGGGTTCTTCCCTAGCTGTTCCCTTCTGCCCTGCCAATACTTCCAGTTATTTAATATTCTTATACCTAGTTGGAAAGCACATAAAAACCTGGATTTTTTAAGACTTACAACCCATTTATTTTTATTTTTGGTTAGATCCATGCAAGATAAAGTGAAGGTGTGGGTTGGTATTTGTCTAGCGAATTCAAATTATGTGGAAAGTTATTTATTTATTTATTTTTTGGTGGAGAGGAAGTTATATTTTTGGCTAAACAGACTGTCAGTATAATGTGAAATAGGAGATAGTCTGATTTATTCAAATTATAGCTCCTGCTTCACTTTGAACTTTATAGGCCTTTCTTTTCTTGCCCAATATATCCAGATTGAATGACTAAACAAATTCCAGTACATTACAGGAGTTACATATTTGGCTATGGAGACTCATACAGAATTTTCATGCATGTATTTTCATGCAAGTATTTTCAGAATTACTTTTTAATTTGGTTGATGTCCATGCTCTCTTTTCATCCATTTTCTAGTTTCATTGGACTTAAAGGTGAATTAATTTTATATTAAAGGCAATGGTTTGTTGAAAAGTAGATCCCTGTAGAGCACCAAAGTTCTTTCCCTCCCTGTCAAACCCACTCTTTGGGCCAGTTCTTTGCCTGCATCTGGATGAAATCTCAGACACATCCCCTTGGCTTTTCCAGACACTCATTTTATTTTTTTTAATAAATAAGGCATGAGGTTTAATTCTGAAATTCTGTAAGTGTTCCATGCTACACATTTTTTGAAACATTTTTTTAATTTTAATTGTTCAAGTACAATTTTCTGTCTTTTACTCCCATCCCAGCCCACCCCCCACAGTGCTTCCCACCTCCCTCCCATTTCTACCCCACTAGTTTTTGTCCATGTGTCCTTTATACTTGTTCCTGTAAACCCTTCCCCTTTCCCCCTGAAATTCACTGCCCTCTCTGCTCTGGTCATTGTCAGCCTGTTCTCTATTTCAGTGTCTTTGGTTATATTTTGCTTGTTTGTTTTGTTGTTTAGGTTCCTGTTAAAGGTGAGATCATATGATATTTGTCTTTCACTGACCAGACACTCTTAGATTAAAGAAATATACTCTGGTTACTTGTAGTCATAAGAACAGTTTAATTTCAGTAATTAAAATGACTAGCCCAAACTTTATTACAGTTTAAACTACTCTTCTTGCTTTCTTGGTATTGTTTCATGTAGAGAAGTCCACAATAGGAGGTGGGATGGGTTGACTTCTTTATTTCCCTTCTGGGCTTTTCTTCCCCACCCATTCTTCACCAGGGTAGGGGCTGGAAGTGCTGAGGAGGAGGGGCAAGGAACAGGAAAGTCTTCCTTGGTAGTCCTGATCTGCTTACTGTTCATGTTCTGGGGAGAGAGAGGGCATTGGCCAGTGCTCAGCTATGATTCCTGAGACACACTCCTGGGTTCCTGGTCTGGGACTGGCAGACTGCAGGTCACATGCTTCTCCTCTGGCTGAATTCCAGGGTCCATCTCCAGCCTGTTTCTGCTGAGGTACCCTGACCCTTTTAGATTGGGATCTTGTTTAGAATAACCTCCTGACTGCTGCTCTTTTACATAAGGGCCAATCATACAATTGCTATGGGGATTAAATAAAATAACATACGTAAAGCACTTTTCTTCCTGGCTCATATTTGTGGAATAAATTATTGAGTGCTTTCTTTACCGGGTGTCTTCTCTGTGGGGCACTTTGCAAGTGCTTTATAAATCTTATCATATATCAATTCTACAGATAGCTTTACAGGGACTTTCATATGTTAGGTTATTTTCAAGGTCATAAAGCGTGTATTGGCACTCAGCTCTGGGCAACACTGAAGTCTCTGGTCCTTTGGACTATGGCCATTGCCTTCTGAAGCAGCCTGGCTTGGGTCTTATTGTTTTAAACCCCAGGAAATCTGGTTAATATCCATGGATCATAGTGCCCATTCTATCTCATTAATCTCTTAAATGTCAAGTGTATTGTAAAACTGCAGGGATGCTCTCTTGGACACTTTCTTGACCACACCTATGTGACATTTGGACAGTTTTGACTTCCTCAGCTTGAGTCCTTTATCTGACCTGGACCAGATTTCTCCTGGTAAACTCAATGAGAGATTTAAGGAAATTATCCTGATAATCCAGACAGAACCTTGGTTTTTCTTCCAGACAGATATCTTAGTATTTCATAGGAGTTGATAGGACACATGGAATTCTGGCTCTCATGGAATAATTTCTGATAGTATGGGGATGGCAGTGGAGAGGTAACCACAGATCTGTCTTCTACCTCCAGTGTTGCAAGAACTGATAATCAAGTCTGAACTTTATTGCTGTGCCACCTGCCCCAGATGACTCCCAGGGTGACCTGTGCAGATTGGAAATCTCAATAAAGAGGCCTGAAAGAATATTGATTCTTGTTCATGGTTATTCACTTGTATCGATGGATGTGATTGTCAGAGGGAGAGGGGGTGGAGGGCAGGTAGGAGAAGGTAAAGGGGCAATAAATGGTGATGGAGGGAGATATGACTTGGGGTGGTAAACACATGATACAATATACAGATGATGTATTATAGAATTGAGTGCCTGAAAGTTACATAATTTTATTAACCAATACCACCCCAATAAATTCAATAAAAATAAATTTAAAAAGTAAAGGATGACAGGTAACATTAAAAAAAAGAAAATCTACTTTGTAAAGAATTGGCAAGCATTAGAATAGAATAAAGCAAACCATGGAAAGGAAACAAACCACTGGGACATTAGTTCTATTTGTTTCAGTAAAATGTCATTTAATGAAATCCTAATGATAAACTCAGGTCCTGGATATACACTGCTATGAAATGTGTACTTAATCAGAATGCTCTAAAAACCTACACTAAAATGAGCTATTGTCTAGCCACTTTCTGGTTACCAAGATGCAAACTGCTGCAAGTAGATAATTGAGAAGACCAATTTTTATTTGCTCTTATTGCTTGGGGCAAAGTGGAGTTGAACCCCAATTGTAAACTGGCCAATTTCTGGTGTACAGATAGTTATTCAGCCAATTTATATGGATTACTAACCTTTTTTTATTCTGCGGTGATATTGTCAGAGGAAAATGCACTCAAAATTCTTATTTTGTGGACTGTAAAATGTCTTATGAGAAGAATACCAATTCTAGCTAGTTCTGTTTTTGGCTCTCTGGAGAAGTTAGCAATAATCAGGAAAAGACATTTCTTACTTTTTGTGCCTCAGCCTCCTCTGCAAGAGAGTACAAATTATAAAACCTGCCTGCCCTCTAAGATTTTGTAAGTCTGTCGTGGCGAGATATTTTGAGGTCCTTGGAGAAAAAGTCTACTCAGTGAGGTAGCTTTGTTATTCCTTTTAATGTCAATTATATTCTGAAATATGATTGTAGAATTCAGGATCCCAGGACTTATGATTGACCCGGCAACTGATTGATTCAGTGGAATTTAGAGTTCTCTTTCTCAACACTGAACTAAAATTTGCGTTGGCTAAAAGAGGTAAAGCATATAATTATGGTCAGAAACATAATAAATCTTCTGTAATGACCTTCTTTCCATCGCATATCTTTTCTGGTATTTATCTGAATATCCAGCTTATAAAAACTAGAAGAGATTGTAATTTCAGTAGCACCAGTAACTCTGTGAGTATATGAAGCCATTTAAACTATGATCTGTTTTTATTTTTCCAATGTGCATGTTTGAAAGGTTTTCCTTTTTGCTTCAAAAATTTAAAAAAGGAGACAAACAGTTAAAAGTATGGAAGTTCTACGTGTGCTGCTTTTTCTACACCTTGAGGACTGGCAAAATCTTTAATATGAGACTTTATTTGTACAAAGCAAAACTTCAAAACCACTCAAAAGCTTTTCTTATTAACTGCTGTCAGTCCTGTGATTTACAGAGGCAATAAAGAACTAGAGGGGGCACATTTATCATGGAGTTCTGCACACCAGGAGCCATTTTCTCCAGCGGTAAAGGCAAGTGATAAAACGAATTCTTTTGTTCTGTAACCAAGACACATTCTCTGTTCCCTGTTCTCTAAACTTGGGCACGCCAGGTTTCTCTGGTGGCAACTTGGCACTACCTTGTCCACACTTAATGATAAACTGTTAACATGAAAACATTGATGATACACCTGGAACACCTGGCTGTGAACAGGGCTACGTGTTTATTTTCAGCACACAATAGTTAGCTGCCGACATATTTGTAGTATTATTTCACAGTTTACTTTGACCAGTACTATATGTATGTGAGCTTTCTGGTTTCAGAGGGAGCAGAAGGGAATGTTAAATAATTTGGATTTTGTTTGTTTAATAAAGAGCATAAAAGTTTGGATTTTGATCACAATTTTCTTGTATCAAAGAATGCCTCATCTAAATTTTGTTGCTAAAAAGCAAAATAGTTCCAATACATATTTTTTCAATTCACTTTGTATTTGATTTTGTGTTTTAGGCAGGTATGATCTGTAGAGATACTTTAAAGCTGTCTCTAAGCACTGATTATACATTTGGGGTTTTTGAAATGAATTTGTCAGACTTTGGGCTAAGCAGGACATAAAGGCTATAACAGTTTCTCTGTTTGGGAGACTTAAAAAAGGGAACATTTTTGAATATTCTATAATTGAGTGTATCTATCATCCAGTAGTATTTATTAAGCACTCACCTATGCATGACAGTGTGTTGGGTATAAAGATTACTGGGGAAAAGGTCAATGACTTGGAACCAGAGACAGCGATAGTGTTTATACTTTTGGAAAAATGAACACTAATGGAGCAAGTTATGTAGTTAATTTGGTCTATGAAAAAGACAAGGACACTCAAGTAAAATCTCTTGACATTTCCCAATTTTACAATCATTAACTATGCTTCTTACTGTTGTATTAATGAAAATAATATGTTTGAAAGACAGTAAGGCAGAGGACATGAAAAATCCAGGAAAGATAATTCAGGTCAGGTACTTTTGTGACTTGTTGGCCATTCTTACGAATTCTTAGCTGCAAATGTACTTGGAATATTATTATGTGGGAGTTTCATTCATCTATCTATTATTTGTAATGTATAATTTAGTAGTTAAAGTTATTCTCTTGCTTTTGTCACTATCAGTTTCTTTTCTCAGGCAGGAGAAATAAGTTCTTCTGTCAGTAATTTGGCAAAAGTGCTGAAAAGCCCATTATCCCTGTTGGAGAGAAAGCAAAGCACCCCTGGAATGTGAGGACCTGGCAGGCTTCATAGAAAGAGATGAGCCCAACAAGAAGCTTCCAGTGAAAGATGTTTTTCTTATTATCTGAGAAATACTGACTTGACCATTAGATGTTCTCGAATCCACCTAGCATTTTCTTGGAACAAAGTTATCCACCCCCTCTACTGCCCCCCAAACACATTCATTGGTCTAGAACAGCAATTTTCAACCTTTTTCATCTCATGGCACACGTAAACTAATTACTAAAATTCTGCTGCACATCATAAAATTCATTATATATTTTTTGCTGATCTGACAAAAAATGGGTATAATTTTGATTCATTCACCTCAGATGTCTATTGTGTTGGCTGTTGTCATTTTTTTATTTGACAGTCTAAGGGAAAAGAGGTCAGTGCCCCAGACTAAATAGTCAGGTATTGCATGTGTTAAAAATTCTTGTGGCACACTGGTTGAAAATTGCTGTTCTAAACAATATGTGATGGAGAGGGGGGGAAAGTAATTATTTGAATAAAGAAGTCACATCTTTTCTGTACTTTGTGTAGTCTGTGGACTTGGGAAGGGACCGAATCTGCCTGGTAGATGGTGGGAAATTGAACACTCTGATTCATGGTGTGCTTCTTGTAGTATTTCTTTAACCAAAAGGGAGCAGCTGTTGGATAGTAGAGAAAGTATTGTTACTAACCTGAGCACATGGAAGCCTGAAGCTTTGGCTGATTTGGATGTCTGGGCACCACTGCAGAAAGACTGCTATAATTGTTTGCTGTGATTTTAGGGCCATACTTCACTGTTGTAAGAAAAAAACTTTATACAGAGGCTTACTTTTTTTTTATATATGGCTTTGAAGGGAATTGCAGTTTATTTCTGACACTTATTGTATTGTAAAATCTCTAGTCTCTGATATTTAAAGGTGGAAACTTTTAACTTTCTTTCTTTAAAAAAAAACAACTCTAGGGAATTTTTAGTACTATAGCTTCTCAAATAATCCTAAGGCTTTGAAAAAATGAAATACTTCATTTTATGAAGCAGTTTGGGGGTCAGTTTTTCCCCCTAAAATGCATGCTTTTATGTTGGGTAGTTTAAAGACCAGCTGTTAACTGAAACCAACTGTCAACGAAGTTGCATAAAGTTGTGTTTCCTATTAGTCTTGTATCTTTCCTATTAGTCATTTATGAAAGGATACAGGAACATCTAAAGAGAACTCTGAACAAAAATTGAAAAAACAGATGTTGAAACTATATTGGCTTGATGGTTTGCTATTTTTTTTAATAAAAAAGGAGCTTAATAATTATTAGTGGATGATGAAATAAGGCTTGTGTCGCTAACTTATCACAAAATTATTCATAGTAGCTTGCAGTTGAAAATTGATGTTTTACTAGAATTTCAGAGAATTAAAAAAATGAATTGAAGTTTATGCCTGGGAGCACCATGAAGGAGGAACCATGACATTTTCAATAGTTGGGCATGTATGGGCCTCTAAAGGTGTGTTTATTATGTTGTCATGGTAAGCAGTGAATTAAAAAAATAACAAGACTGCTCCTTGGGTAGTTGTGACTTATTGGTGGTTATCTTTACAAGAGTTCCATGCTGACTTAAGTAAAGATCTTCAGGGAAAAAAAACAAATTTTATTTTTCAAATAAATTTGGCTAAGAGCCTACAGGCTTCCATGACAGTGCACTGAATTATTATTAATGTGCACTGCTGAGAGAATAATGCTTGCTGCTGTTTAACAATAACCCCATCCTCTGGAATTTCAGGAAAGTGGTAGGAAAATGAGAGGCAGATTTAAGTGCTGCTCCTGAATTAAACGTGCTGGTTGATGGGCACAACATTTTTATCGTTACTTGTGCAAGGGAGTATAGAAAGAGACTGTTATTTGGGGTCAGGTCACATGGGGGACTGGTTAAGTTATTTGAGAGGCGTTTTTGGCAAGCAAGGGCATTCGTTGCTCCAGGCCAGGAAAAGGTTTGTTGAACCTATTGCTTTTACCTTGGATGCCCCACTTCCATCCTTCTCCTGAGGGTTATTGTGCTATTTCTTGAAGGCAGAGATATGATCTTTCAAGAGCCTTTCTCCCTGAGTTTAGGAGTCTTACTAAAATAAAATGTTGGGCACATCATTGCTCATTAGTGTTTTTAACTTGGATGTTTAGTAGACTTACTGTGAAGTTTGTTATTATGGTTATAGATATCTTTTCATTTGGAATTATCTTTAAGTCAAGGTTTCCCATCCTACATTTCGAAACATAGATTTCACTATTTCCAGTAGTCTTCTCTCCTCTATCTCTTTTCTCTCCCCCCTCCCATCTTCTAGCCATGCCATTTGCTGTGCCCCAAATATGCCCTCTTGAGTGCCTAATGCCTTGTGTGCCTTCACTCATGCTGTATTTGTGGAATACTCTTATTCCAACTCCTATGCATTTTATAAGGTACTGATCATTTTCTGTCACTTGAGAGAATGGTTCCCAAATCCCTGCATGTACTTCCATGGAATAAACTTTTCCCCTTCCTCCTCTCACCTGTATTTTATTTGCTGCAATGTATTCTTTGTTAAGTTAATTGTGAATATGCCTCCATTCTGTCCACAGACGATGGGTCCTGGAAATTTGGGACAGTGCGATTCTCATCTTTGTATCTTGCATATGGTCAGGCGTAGCACCTTGCATAATTGTACAAGGTAGGTAGGAGATAAATCTTCAGCAATTGGAATTCAGTCACAGGTGATTGAAGATACCTTCTAACATGAGACATTCACTGAGTCTGGAAGCTATTAGTTAGTCATTTAGTTGTAATTCTAGTGGGTGGAGTTCAAGTTTATTTTATTAGGAAGGACTCTTGGCTATTAGGGTAAAAGGTGTCACCGAATGGTGGTGTGGTGTGGTTCCTTCTGTTGTGCAATGTTTTTCTCTTCCCCTCGTGACTTTGCAGGTGCCGTCTAAGTGCACTTCCAGATGAGGCGGAAAAACTTCAACAATCTGAAAGCTAGTGTTTTAGAAAATAGTTAAAATACTCATCTAAGGTGCATTTGGTATGTTTTTCAATTACTCCTTAATTTTCACAAATTCATAGGGATCTAGAGATCATTTAAAGCCACCACTTTACCTAGGCAGAACTCTCTTCATAGACCTTTTTCCTTGTGTCTGCTTCAAAACATTGGTGACATGGAGATTGCTGGTCTGACCATCAAGGAAAGAAAGGGGTAAGAAGTCTCTTCCTCTAATAGCTTCTCCATAGTTTAAGTCATTTTTCCTCTTAAGTGTTCTCTTTTGTAGTATAAATAATTTCAATATCTTCCTCCATCCCCCCAATCAAGTGAATCCAGCTCTCCATACAATGCAGCTAATTGAGATGGACAACTCATCAAAATCAGCCACTCTGCTGGCTGGCCAGTGACCAATCCAGTGTACTCTCTCTTGAATCTGACTCAGAGACAGAAACTGTAGCCAGTTAGCTATGGGAAGTAGAGCTAAAGAGTCATATGGGGTAGAGGCCTGAGTTAGCACCATGGCAAGCCACAGTCAAATGAAAGCTAAAGTTGTGGTGGAATATAAACCACAAATAGGAGGAAGCTGCATGTAGAGGGGATGTAGCAGAGCCACATGCAGAGAATCAGTGACAAGACTCATGCAAACCCAGCGAGAGGCTGTTTCAGTTCCCAAAGATGGGGCTTCATGGGAACTGGAACCGGGGAATGTTTTTCCGGTGGCATCGCCATACCGGTGTGTTGTATAGGAGAGAGAATGCCAGCAGTCACTCAACAGGCAACAGTGGTTAAGATCATGAATTCTGGTATGAGACTGCCAGGGTTTGGGCCATATTTCTGCCATTTACTACTGTGTGTCTTTGGGTTAGTTACTCTTTCTCTGGGCTTTAGTTTCCTCATAAGTAGAATGGGCGGCACTAAGACCTACATCACAGGGTTGTTGAAGGATGAAACAAATTAATGTTTATAAAGCATTTCACTTGAAAGAGTGCTTGGCCCCCCAAATTTTAGTAATTACTATTATTAAAAATAATAGCCCTGGCTGGTATGGTTCAGTGGATTGAGTGCCAGCCTGTGAACCAAAGAGATGCTAGTTAGATTCCCAGTTAGGGCACATGCCTGTGTTGCAGGCCACATCCCTAATAGGGAGCATGTGAGAGGCAACCACACATTGATGTTTCACTCCCTCTCTTTCTCCTTCCCTTCTCCTTCTCTAAAAATAAATAGATAAGATCTTTAAAGAAAATAATAATAGTTGCGCTTGTTTTAGTGTCTGAGAAATTATTCAGGTTGTATTTCAGAGAGAAAGTAAAATATAGTGGTTAAGATGGTAGACTCCAGAATCTGACAGCCTAGTTTCACATTATACCATTTCTTGCTGTATGACACAAGTTACATAACCTTCTTGTGCCTTGGTTTCCTCATTTATCAAGTAGGGATAATAATAGTACCTATTGCATAGAGTTTCTGTGAAGATTAAATACATTTATACACATTAAATGTTTAAAAAAACTTGAAAGAATCTCAATAAATATTATTATCATTATCATTATTACCTCTTGTGATTTCAGCATGTCTTTTGGTTCTCATTAAGACAATTATCTTTATGAAGCTGTAGGACACTGAAGTATTTTTATTTGGATGTAACTCTCTCTCATTTTTCTCTAGGGATATCATAGTCTCTCTGATGGTCATCTTCAGCCAATGTAAGGCTTCACCAGGAGTCTCTGAGGTGAAGCTTGGAGATGTCTAGTAGGTACGGGAAAGTGTGGTTTTGGGGTTTAGAAAGAGATCTAGAATTAAAGATATAGTGTAGATATATAGTAGAAGTCATGGGACTAGACAAGACTGTCTTCAGAGAATGTTCAGAATGAAAAGAGAAAAGGCTTGGGACAGATGAACATGAGCCAGCAGACAATACTAAGTATAGTCAGACAATTGATACTGATAGTAAACACGATTGCAAATGCACTATGTGTCAGATATTGCTCAATGCTCTTTTATTCATTCATTTAATCTTTTCAACAACTTTTAGGTAGATATTATATTCTCACTTTAAAGATGGGAAAATTGAGATACAGAGATATTAAGTAATTTACCAAAGGCTGCAAAGATAGTAAATGATAAAGCCAGAAGAACTTGAACCTAGAAAATCTGATTCTAAATCTTATAATCTTAGTGATTATAGCAAATGGCCTCCAAGGGCAAGTAGAAAAACAACCAGAATAAGTAAAGACTAAGAAGTTGTCTCTGTTGGTACTTAGATTGTGATATTTTCTATATTGGTTTATTTATTTTATTATTAATTATTTCAAACCAAGAGTACATAATGTTCTTTAGCAATAGCAACTTGAGAAGCTAAATCACTGAATTGAGAAATAAAAGTGTGTTGGTCAGTTTTTGCTGCAATGATAATGCATAACAAGCAACCCCAAGATGTCAGTGGTTTACAGTTATAAACACTATTTCTTGCTCATGGATCTGTGGTTTGGTTCTGCTTCATGTTACAGTATGGCTTAGGTCTATCCATGTGTATATTAACTTGCTTTGGCTACCATAAGAAAATACTGAACTCTAGTTGGCCTAAAGAACAGAAATTAATTTTCTCACAGTTCTAGTAGACCAAGATCAAGGTGTCAGAAAGTTTGGTTTCTTCTGAGGTCTTTTTCCTTGGCTTGCAGATGGCCGCAACTTGCTGTGTTCTCACTGTGTGCTTTCCTCTGTGTGAGCATCCCTGGTATCTGCTTGTGTGTCCAAATTTCCTCTTATGAGGAGACCTGTCAGTTTGGAGTAGGGCCCACCCTAAGGGCCTCACTTTAACTTAATCACATTTTTAAAGACCTGTCTTCAAATACAGACATATTTTGAGGTACTGGCAGTTAAGACTTCAGTATATGAATTTAGGGGGACAAAAGTCGGCCCATATTAATGTGTCTCCTCATTCTGGGACCTGTGGCTAAGTGGGGCAGAAACAGAAGATGTCTCTTAAGGCCTTAGCTTGGATCTGGCACATTGCCCCTTCTGTCCACATTCCATTGTTTAAACCAGGCCACATGACCAAGTCCAAGGTCAGTGGGATGGGGAATTATACTCCATCCATGAGATAGCTGTGGGATGACTGAGGAGGGAAGGAAACATTGAGGACCAACAACACATTCCATTGTGTGATAGCAAGTATTTTTCAAGAAGTTTTGTTAAGGGAAGTAGATGGGGTAATAACTAGATGGGTGTACCTATTCCCACAAGCATGTAAATGGTGTGTAACAGACAGGTTTTATTAATGGTCTCTCAGAACAAACCTGCTGATGGTGTGGAATGAAACAGGAATGGCCTTCCAACCATAGTTGGCTCCTGGGCAATCTCTAAATGCCGTCTCTTTGTTCACATTGTTCTGCTGAATGCCTTTCCCCATTTTTCTTTTCTTAGATAACTGCTATTCATCCTTCAAGACTCAGTTCAAAAGTCACTTTCTCTGTGATGCTTCTGTTTCCCTGAGGCAAAGCAGATACTTCCTTTTCTGTTTTAGCTTTTATTACTTTTTAAATTATAACTTTTTGTAACTCAGATTTCAACTTTTTTCCTGTCCTTTGGGCCCAGCATCATCACTGTCAGTGTAGCCCTGGGCCCACGAGGACGCCAGGTTCAGCAATGCTTTGGGCTCAAATCACCACCACAAAACCCCAGTTGTTAACCACCACCGTTTACCTAGTACACAAAAACAAAAAACGATAATAGAAATATAAGTTCACTTATGTAAAAGTTTTAAAAGTTAATTTTTGGAGAGGAGGTGGAAGAAGGGTTTATCTCATACCCCAAGGCAAATAGCTACAGAAATCCCTTCTAGACGTTCCTCCTGCTCTTGCCTCAAATTCCTCTTGGCCATTAGGGATTTTTAACTGCCCAGCACTGCCCAGTTCCTCCGGCTCTTGCATTTGTGCATTGCCACTCACATAGAATATGGTATATGTGGTGCACCCTGGAGTTGTGCATTGTGGCTCTGGGCCAGTTGTGTCTTCTTCCTTAAATGTCTGTCTGCATCCCTGGGACCCTTGCTTCCTGTTCTCTGTTATACAGAACCATTTAGCATGCTCCATTTAGTCCTCCAACTGCATAGTAATTCTCAACCCAGAAGAGGGAAAACCAGACCCATTAACTTTAGAAGGAGTTTTAGTGATAATTTGTGGTTATTTTAGGGTGCATTTTGGTGGACCTATACCCTTAAGGGCTCTCATGAAGGTATTTTTCAAACAAGGGTTATGTCCTCTTATGAGATATTGTTAATGTAGCTCTTAGGATACAGTGACATTACAGTTTTCTCCATATCACTACACCTGTTCACTTGACTATTTCCTTGCCTAGATTATGATATTCTTTAAGGCAGGAATTTTGCTCTATTCACTTTTGCGTTCCAACGGCCATGACACTCCCTGAAACATAATAAGGGTTTAAAAAATGTTGTCCAAATACCTGTTTTTTAATTTAAATTATAATCAGGAAGCCAGTGGAATGTGAATGAGATACTAGTAAATATGTTTCCACTTTCCCAGAACTGAACTACAAATTGTTATTGTATTGAACTTGAACCTGAATTAAATTGAAACAAAGCTTCTTGATATTTTCATTGGAAATCAGAATTGCTTACTGGCTTGAACCAGTAGTAAACTGCAACACTGCTAAACTCAAAGTGGAACTAATCTGAAAAATGTACTGGTTTATTCTCTAGTTATTTAGTAAGGTACTTGGACATTCTATGAATATGAAATAGCTGTTTCATTGACAGTGGATCTAAATATACTAACTCATTAGGTGAGATCTTTTCTTGCTTCTGCCCGTAAGATAACAGAATCTCTTATGAGATCCTCTTACCTAAAGGAAATTATTCCAGGGAATTATTGCCAAGATATTGTTGACAGTCTTATCTCTCTTTTCTCCTTCTTGCCCCTCCCTCTCTCCCATGATTCCTTGCCTTATTGCCAGAGTTCATTCTAGAATAAGATGAAAATTAATAGAGAGGAAATCAGGAGATGAAACCAGGAGATTTTTTGGTGGGGGGAGCAGGGAGGGTAGGGAAGCAAATAAAGATAGGAAAAATAAAATGGAGCTAGGAAAACCATTGTATCTAAATATGTGTTCAAAAGTCTTACGCATTTTGCTAAACAATAATTATAAACTTTAATAAAGTTAAAGTGCTTGGAATCAATGACAGTAATATACAGTAAAATTAGATCTGATAGAGTAAAGTTGGGTGCATTATGAGAGAAAAATGTTTGCCTTTAAATTTTACCAACTTTATTTTTCCTTCCTGATTTGTGAAGGATTCACATTAGTTTACTTACTATTCAATATATTCCCTTTCAGTTATATGAATTCACTTGCTAGGCAAACTAAAATTCAGTAACATAATTTCAAAATTGTGTGCTTTAATTTGGTTATGTGTATCATCCCACAGAAAACATTTCTTAAAAGTGTTTCTTTCTGTTGAAAATAATGTGAATGGCTTCAGTCTTACTTTATGATGAAATACCACATGTCTCACCCATTCCCCAAATATGGTAATAGCTCCTTTAATTTTCTCATGATCTTATTATAATTTAGAAGAGGTTAATTAGATATCCACTGATCATAGTGGAAGAAAATTTCAGAAAATATAATATTACAAAACATCCTAATAGGGTATGAAGGTAACACCACAAGGGGGTACTATAATTTTATCAAATTTGTCCTGGTAAGTTGGCTTAGAAGGTGAAATGATTAGAGTGTGCTGAGTTAATTTTAATATGCTAATACATCTCAGCAAGTTGGGAACTTAAATAAAATGATATAATTAATATACTTTTATGGATGTAGAAAGACTTAGTAAGGTCATTTGTAGATTATATTAGAACTACATTTAGACTTACTGGGTTTAAAATTTATCATTCTTGGAAGTAGCAGATGTCTGATGTATGCATTTTAGTGACCTTTGAATAAAGAAGTGAATGTCTAATTGTGTGGATTTTGATCTGGTTTCTTAAAATAAATTTACTCTCTCATCTGTCCTCAAAATATAGCCAGGATCAAGCCTTTAGATATTAATTTCCTTAGTGTTGCAATATAAAAAATGTTACAGTATGTTAATCCTGAAAGGGATTTTTTTTTTCAAAAGGATATTTAATTGTAGAAAACTTTAGTTTCTTAATGTGCCTCTGAAAGTGATTCTGCAATTTTGCTTGGTAATAAACTTGAGTGGCTTATAGTGCTCTTGATTGGACAATTCTCTTTTGTTGAAGGTGCTTGTGGAGCCAAAGGTTCTTTTTTTTTTTTTTAAGGTAACATCCTGGTACTCTATGTGTTTATGTGCTAATTTTAGTGGGTGTTGCTCATTTGATGAGTGAGGTAGACCAGTGGTATTTGAAATAAACTAGTGATTCCACTATGTAAAGGGCAGCATTTTTCCAGACTACAAATAGAATTGCTGGGTATTCTGTCTTTTGTCACATACTTATCCAATGTTACTAAACTTTGTGCCATGAGAATCAATCTCTTTCTAAACTTTGATGTGTTAGGCTTAATGTAAATATATCTTTATATATATTTATAAATATATCTTTATATCTTTGTAGATTACAAAGCAGCATGTACAGAATCAACCTATTTTTACAAAAATGTCAGTTAGTATCATGAGTGGATCTTAGGAGGAAATGAGCTATTGAGAAATAGATTCTTTCTTCTGATGGAAGATGGAATTGAAGATAGAGGCCCCTGTGGAAAGCAGACTGTCACTTATGAATGACAGAATTTTAAGTGTTGATGTGGAAATTAAACTGCAATTATCATGGCAGAAGGAATTGGGTCTATTTTGCTCACTATTGTTTTCCAGAGCCCAGCATAGTGCTTGTCACATAATAAGCCCATAAGAAGTATTTATTGGATGAATGAAATGAAGAGCTGAATCTTGAGCACATAGTGACGTATCCCACCTGTTCAAATGACTTGGCTCCTTGGCATTCCCAGAGCAATAAGCTTTGACAGTAACCTGCAGCATCATGTTCTGGCCCCAGAGGATCACTAACATCATCTGAAACTAGTCATATTTTTTTTGACAGAATATTTATACAGGTGTCTGGCATCATTCCTTCTGATCAAAAAGGCTTCTTTTCTGAAAGGGATTGATATTATTTGATCAGTCTTAAAGATGGTTTGGGGTGATTGGGATAAACTTTCACCTTGCCTTCCAGCTACTTTGGGAACTGACTGGCGCAGAGTAGGAGTCCAGCACATTTTGCTTCCTGGCATGAGAAAAGCTTGAATATTTTACAGGCTGTGGTAAGAGAGTCATTGGAGTGAAAAAGGAGTAATTGATGGGGAAGGGCCTGGGCAGGCAGAGGGTGATGGGGTCAGAATTACAAGGCCAGAGGAGGGACACCTTTTTGGAATCTCCTAAGTGAGAAGCTAGGTTCTTCCCTGCCCTCATCTGCCACATCTAATTGGACACCATGAACAAAGTATTTACTTCCTAAGTAGCTCGACATCTAGTCACTTCTCTTTGTCAACTGCTGCTGTCTTGGTTCACATTCTCACTCTTCACAGTCTAGAGTACTGTAACACGGTAAAATGCTGTTCTGGACTACAGTAATACAGCAAAATGCTGTTCTAGGCTATTGTAATACACTAAAGTGTTCTGGACTACTCTAACAAGTGTCCTCCCTTTCCTCCACTCCAGCCTGCCTCAATCACATGTTCACCCTGCTGCCAGAAGGATCTCTCTAAAATGCAAATTTGATCATGTCTATTCCCTGTTTAAAAAAAACCCTACAGTGACTCACCCCAGTGCTTTTAGGATAAATCCTAGTGCCTTAGTCTGGAACCCAAGGTTCTTTGTTGTCTAGAATATGCCTGCTTGTTTAGCCTCACTTATTATAGCTCTTTCTAGCATACCCTCAACGCCAGCAATCTGTCCTGTAATTTAGCAGCTCTTTTATCCCTTCTCCCTTTATTGTGCAGTTTCTTGACTTAAAAAGACCTTTCCCCCAATTCTGTGCCTTTATACTTAGTTGTGGTAATGAAGTCTTGATGGTGGATGCCATCTTTCTTTGGTGCCTGAGTTACATTAAAGCCATTGCAGTGATTTTCAACCAGTGTGCTGCAAGAATTTTTTAAACATGCAATGCCTAACTATTTAATCAGGGGCACTGACCTCTTTTCTTTGAGATTGTCAAATAAAAAAAATGACAACAGCCAAGAGATCAATAGCCATCTGGTGTGAAAGAATCAAAATTATATCTATTTTTGTCTGATTGGCAAAGTCTATTTTTTGGTGTACCACAAAATTTTAGTAATTAGTTTATATTTGCCATGAAATGAAAAAGGTTGAAAATCACTGCTCTATTGGTCAGAGACAGCCTGCCTGCTTCCGTTGGTTTCAAAGCCTGTGCCTTGTTTTGGGGTATTTACAATGTGTCTTGTTTTCTGTTCTTCTACCTTTAAAATGTTGGTGATTTTTGTGATTTACTTAAGAAGTAATATTTCTAAATCCCACTGTGTATAATATCAAAACTCTTAATCATACAGTAAAAATCAAAGAAATAATTTCTACCAAGTTAGAGGCTGTCCTCTCACATTAATTGTCAAGAGACAGCCTACTTAATTTGGGAATGTTCCTAAGGGTAAGGAGGTGAGGCTAATGGAAATGAGTGTGGAAAAAATGGAAAGAAGGAGGAAGGATGGACAGAGAGTGATTATTTAAAAAAACTTAAAGGTCAGATATACTCATTGGATAAGTTTTTACTTATAGTAAAACTTTTTCTTTGATGCCTATTTCTGGGAATACGTAGAGAAATAAAATATCTGTTTTTGAATTTCTATGGAGTTTATAAATATCATAAGGTTAATCTTAATTATCTGTGTGAAGCTTTATTAGAAGAACATAGTGATGTATTTTTGAAGCAGAAAATTAATAGTAATAAAAAAATACTTCAAATAATTCTCAGTTTCTATTTAGCAAGATCTGATATGAGCAGAAATAATTAGAGTGATAAAGTCTAACTAGCACTAGTAAATTTGACTAAAAGCCAAGAACAGCACAGCCAGGACACTTAGGTTCATGTTTAAATTACTCAAGTGCTTAATTATATAATTTCAATTTCAATTACTAAATGCCCTTATTTTTAAAATTAGTCCTTTGAGTATTAGCTGCATGATGTTGTTATTAAAGTTGAAAATCTGCTATTACAGTTTAGAGGATTATTGCAAAGTTGTTGGCATATGTCTTGTTTAATAAATAAGTTTAATTGTGCATGTAATCTGGTAATTTAATAATGATGAATTATTTTTTACAGAAATGTAGAAAGACTATTTTTTTCTTAGGGTACAACAAAATCACTTTTTAAGACATATTTTCCAGAGGAAATACTTTACTATAAAAATTCCTAAGATACCTCTCATACCATATTTAGTCTTGAAATAGTGATACTTAATGGAGATTTTTACATTAAACCCCCCTCCCATATAAATGAGGTTGAGAGTAGGGGAATGAAGTTCAATTAACAAGAAAGTGTTGTTTTCAGTTAATGCTTTCTCAGTTTGTCTTACTTTACCCCTAGAATACTGAAAATATGAATAAGTAGTCTGTAGAGTAGATGGGTGTATTTTACTCCATGAGGCATTTTCACCATTTGGTTATGAATTCACAGCTGCTAATAATGTTAATGAGCTTCACTAGTTAAGAAAGTCCCTTGAGCTCATCCTGAATTACCTTCAGCAAAACCATCTGGTTGGCCATTATATTGTTCACACTTCCATCAACTATTGTTGTCTGTTGAATTATAGGAAGGAAAAAGCCAATTGTTTTAGACTTATGTCTCAGAGTAAGAAATTTCAGAATTTTAGAATTCAAGTATATTCCCTTTTCTAAATTACATTGGCCTCTCAGTTTATTCTTAGATGAAGTCTGCATCAGGATTCTTGATTAAACTTTGCCTTCATTTGATGGGTGAAGAAATGGAGGAACAAAAGGTTTCTTCACCATTTGTAAAAGATTATGTAGTAATGATAGAGAAAGTGCTAAAATCCAACTCCAATAAAAATGAAATGATAGATTACCTCATTTGTTTCAACACGTTGAGAGGAGATTTAAGAATTTTTTCAGAAAATTTGCATTTAAGTTTAAGTGATGGGCTCATAGAATATTAAGCAGCCAAAAAATGATAATTTATACCTCTAGTGAAAACAATAAGTTGTACTAGAAAAGAAATGAAATTAATTACACCATGAGGCTTGGTTGTAAATAAGTTACATGGTTATGTTGATTCAAACACTGATTATTGATTTAACCAAAAATCTAATACAACTGTGTTGGAAAGCTGAGGTAAGAGGATTTGGGGTAAGTGGGTGGGTGGATAAGTAATAGGAAGGTGTTAAATCCTCATTTTCTACAATAAAGAGATGATAATCCTATTAGTTAAAATGCAGTTAGAGAAATTAGAAGGAGCTAAAAACAGGTGGCAAACACAAGGCCCCAAGGACCAAATGTGGCCCTCCACTTTGTTTTATCCTGACTGGCATCTTGTTTCTACCCAGTGGCAGTGCCAAGCTCCTTGCCCCTAGTTAAGGAGTAGTTACATTTATACAGTCCTAGAATTATTTCGGCCCTTTGAAGGCAACCAAGAAGCTGATGTGGTCCCTGGTGAAAATGAGTTTGACACCCTTGATCTAAGGTTAGTCCTGAACATGCAGAGTGTCTCAACTTGACATTCCCATACTAAGGACTTTCTCTGGCTTTGCAGCATCTGGGCTGGGCCAGGTGCAGCCTCTAAGGGTGAAGTTTGTTTTGTATTTAACACTCAGCCAATGAAGGTTTGGAGTTGGTAGATAAATCCCCCTTCTCCCGTCTCTCAGGTGTGTAGGTTTGGAGGCTTGTGCCACAGAGCGTTTCAGAGGGTCCTAGCAGTACTGTGCTCCGGGTGTCTGTCAGGTAACCTTGTTGATGCACTTTTGTATGACTTTTTTTCTTTTCCCCACTTCTTTACTGGTGCCTTCTGACATGATTTCTCAACTTACCTCCTTGCTGCCTTATCTCAGGATCTGCTTTTTGGGGAACCCTAAGATGCCATTACATAGATACAAACTTTTAACTCTCTATATGTAATGGAATCAACCTCCATGTATTTTTAAGCCTAAGAATCCTCTACACGAGTTTTCCTTGTTAAATACAGAAACAATTCTTTATAAATTTAGTTTATAGAAAATTAGGTTAAATTCTTGGTATTTTGGATTAGTTTGTGAAATGGGGTTTTATAGACTATTTTACTTTAAAAATGCTAGGTGAAAAGTGCTGGTAAAGCTACCCTTTTTCTTTTGTCAGTTTTCTGATATTTTAATTTAATTAAAAATTGTTTTTTTTTCTTTTATTGATTCCAGAGAGAGGGGAAGGGAGGGAGAAAGTGAGGGAGAGAAACACTGACCTGAGAGAGAAACATTAACTTGTTGCCTCTTGCATGTGCCCCAACTGGGGCCTGAACCTGCAACCTCAGGCATGTACCCTGAATAGCAATCAAACCTGCGACCTTTCGGTTTGCAGGATGATGCCCAACCAAGCCATACCAGCCAGGGCTAACTTAATTTATATCTTTAAAAAAGTTTTAGAAGTATCCCAAACTATTTTATTAATTGGCCTGGAAAATAAGTTGTAAATCTTTCTAAAAATTTTATAGATACAGGAGTGATAGCATAAGGTGATAACTACTGTTTAAAAAAGTGAGAAAATGAGTAAGAGTTAATTCAAACCTCTATAAATTAGGAAGGAGGCTATATTAATATTAGTAAGGATTCCACCTGGTACATGTTTTTGTTGTTGTTGCTGTTTAACATGTTATATATATATTTTGGAACACAGAAGTGTTTTTGCCTGTTAGTTTTGTGGCCTTCTTTTGTACCCATCATTGCAAACTCAAAGTTACTTTTTATTGAGCAGCTTTCAAGTGTTTCCAAAATTGAAACAATTAAAACTTATATATGTACAAATAGCTTTGAATTTTGTTAGACATTGGTGATTCGAGATTTCCTTGGTGATGCTGGAATATGTTTTGAGCAAGTTGGGGGGGTCATGGAAGGACAGAATGGCAGAATGGAAGGCCACATGACCTTTGAACTCAATTCTCCATCCCAGCCTCTTGCTAACAGTATCTACCTGGACAAATGCTCTTTTCTCATCTGAAAAACCTATTTTTAAGGTAGTTATGAGTATTAGACGAGATCACCCATATGATGTACCAAACAGAGTGCCGAGCATATAGAAGTCTGTAAATGCTAACTTATTGTAAGGCAGAAATGTTGAAGTAATCCAAATAGGATGGATATCTCCCATTTCTATTTATACATAAACAACTTTATTTTCTGAAGAAATGTCTCTTTTAAAATATTTTAAAAATGATTTTATTGTTGTTCAGTTACAGTTGTCTGCATTTTCCCCCCACCAACAACCCCTACCCCAGGCAAACCCACGTTCCTCTCTTGCTTCCATCCTCCCCCTTGGTTTTGTCCATGTGTCCTTTATAGTAGTGGCCTTAAAATTGTAACTTTACATGGAAGCTTTTCAGACTTGGTCAGTTTAGTGTACTAACATATTATTGTATAATTTATTTCTGCTTGTGAAACATATAGTCCTGAAGCATGGATTGTCCCTCAAATTGTAATTTCTTTTTTTTATTTTAATAAACTTTTTTATTGTTGTTCAAGTACAGTTTTCTGCCTTTTCCCTCCACCCCTCCCCACCGCCCCTGCCCTTCCCACCTCCCTCCCCTGTTTCCACCCCCCCGTTACTGTCTATGTGTCCTTTATAATTGTTCCTGCAAACCCTTCACCCTTTTCCTCTATAATCCCCTCCCCTCTCTCCTCTGGTCACTGTCAGCCTGAAGAACACATTATTTTTGTAAATGATTTAAACAGTACCAAAAAAACCCCTTTGATCAATATTAATAACATGTTCCCTGTTAGGAATAAGCATAGTGGCAAGGTCAGTGCTCCATCTCTCTAGATCTGTCCAGACACCATAGAAAACATCAGGTATTGTTTTGCTCTTATTTTTTTTAATTTTAAATAAGAAGTTTATTTTTTTAAGATTTTATTTATTTATTTTCAGAGAAAGAGGAAGGGAAGGTGAAAGGGAGAGAAATATGCATGCCCCATCTGAAGACCTGCGCTCCAACCCAAGCATGTGCCCTGGCAGGGAATTAAACCATCGACGTTCCAGTCCACAGGCTGACACTAAACCCACTAAACCATATCAGCCAGGGCTAAAGAAGAAGTTTATTTAAACAACAATATATTTGACTTAAAGGGAAAACTATCTAAAATTCATTTCTTTTTGAGTAATTTATCACTACGTAGAGACAAATTGCCCTGCATGTAACAGCTACATCCAAAAATGTTATAAATTGTCCTTGGTTTTACAATGATAAATAAAAAAAATTCTCCAATCAAACAAGGTATGCAAGAGTTTTTACATTGTTCTCTTTTTGTTAAACAGGGAGAGTAAAATAACTTACTGGAATATAAAGATAAGAGCTGAATGAGTATGCCACTAATGGAGAAAGGGGGTATTTTCACAGGCAGAGCACTTTCTCAGTACTTTTCCCCACCCTGTCTCCATTTGATATAGATCAAACATTGCAAAAACTTGTGCATATACATCAGTTATTTTATGTAAAGGAATGGGGAAAGAAAAAGTGAAAGAATAGAAAAAAACTATACTGTACTAGTCAGGATGTAATGGAACCAAGTTGCAGTTTTCTTTTTCTTTTTTTTTAAATTGATTATGCTGTTACAGTTGTCCCATTTTCCCCCTTCACTCCCCTCTACCCTGCCCACCCCTCCCACCCACATTCCCCCCTTTAGTTCATGTCCATGTGTCATAAGTTCTTTAGCTTCTACATTTCCCATACTATTTTTGCCCTTTCCCCTGTCTATTTTCCACCTATTGTCTATGCTACTTATTCTTTATATCTTTTCCCCCTCTCTCCTCCTCCCACTTCCCTGTTGCTAACCCTCCATGTGATCTCCATTTCTGTGGTTCTGTTCCTGTTCTAGTTGTTTGCTTAGTTTGCTTTTGTTTTAGGTATGGTTGTTACTAACTGTGAATTTGAAGTCTTTTTTTACTGTTTATATTTTTAATCTTCATTTTCTTAGGTAAGTCCCTTTAACATTTTATATAATAAGGGCTTGGTGATGATGAACTCCTTTAACTTGGCCTTATCTGAGAAGCACTTTATCTGCCCTTCCATTCTAAATGATAGATTTGCTGGATAGAGCAATCTTGGATGTAGGTCCTTGCCTTTCATGACTTGGAATACTTCTTTCCAGCCCCTTCTTGCCTGCAAGGTCTCTTTTGAGAAATCAGCTGACATTCTGATGGGAACTCCTTTGTAGGTAACTGTCCCCTTATCTCTTGCTGCTTTTAGGATTCTCTCCTTCATTTTTGCCTTGGCTAATGTAATTATGATGTGCCTTGGAGTATTCCTCCTTGGGTTCATCCTCTTTGGGACTCTCTGAGCTTCCTGGACTTCCTGGAAGTCTATTTCCCTTGCCAGATTGGGGAAGTTCTCCTTCATTATTTGTTCAAATAACTTTTCCACTTGTTGCTCTTCTTCTTCCCCTTCTGGTACCCCTATAATTCAGATGTTGGAACGTTTAAAGGTGTCCTGGAGGTCCCTAAGCTTCTCCTCATTTTTTTGAATTCTTGTTTCTTCATTCTTTTCTGTTTGGTTGTTCCTTTCTTCCTTCTGGTCCACTCCGTTGATTTGAGTCCCAGTTTTCTTCCCATCACTATTGGTTCCCTGCACATTTTCCTTCATTTCTCTTATTGTTGCCTGAATTTGTTCATCTAATTTATGACCAAAGTCAACTAATTCTATGAGCATTCTGATCACCAGTGTTTTGAACTGTGCATCTGATAGGTTGGCTATCTCTTGGTCACTTAATAAAAAAATGGCTCTGGGGCTTTCAATTCTGTTTGAGCCATCTTTTTTATTTTTTACTTTCCTTTGGTCTGGTTGCAGGTGTTACGTAAGGGTGGTGGAGCCTTAGGTGTTCACCAGGGCGGGGCACCCCAGTTGCTGGGTTGTGACGTTGTATGTGGGGGCGGGGTCTGAGAGGGAGCAATGGTGCCTGCTCCGCTCTCTCTAGGACTCCAGTTCCCGCTGCTGCCTCCCACAAGCAAACTGGCCCCCCCTGGTGCTAGCTCCCGGGTGGGTGGGCCTGTGCACTTTCTCGGACTCTGTGGGCTTCCGGGAGGAGCCTCCTGTGAGGCTGAGAGAATCTCCCAGCCTCAACCCCCACAGGTGTTTTCAGTTGTTGCTCTTAGGCTTTGTTTCCCGGCAGCGCTGGGTCCCTGGGTTGTGCGGTCTGTGTTGCTGCCCGTTTTCCCTTAGTTTGTCTAGGCGCGAACGTGTGGCGCACTGGGTCTGCTCATGGCCTCCCTGTCCCAGGGTCTGCCAGCCACCACTCTTTCCTGCTGGTACCCCTCGACCCCTCTCTGTAGGCCTCCGACTCTGCTCCTCCTTACCGGTCTGGATGTACAGTAGTCAGACTTCCATTCAGTTCATTTCTCTCTGTTCTGGTTATTTCTTGTTTCTCAATTTTTGTTGTCCTTAGTTTTGGTTGCACGAGGAGGCACAGTGTGACTACCTATGCCTCCATCTTGGCCAGAAGTTCTCAAATTGTAATTTCAACTGTGGCATCTTTTCCAAAATTGCTTTGGCCATGGGTTGTATTCCAAGCACTGGTGTAACTCCTGTGTTTTAGACTCCACTCCTATTGAAAACTCATTTTGCCTCAGGTCTAGGATAAGTATTTTATTTCATGGTTCTCCTAGATATTGTACCTTAGTCCCCAAATTCTTCAGAGTGGCTTCCAAGTGTCATTATAGCCCCCAAATGTCATTTTGGGGTTCCACATGGCTTAGTTTCAGGTAGTGTCATATTTGTGGAAACACTAAAAGTTGATTCCAATGTACTCATTCCCTCAGTAAAGTATGTTGATTAGTACTCACCACATGATGAGTGCTTGCAGCCAGTGAACTTTATTCTTGGGCACTTTTGCTCTCATCATTTGTGATAAATACCTACCAAGAGGCAAGTCTGTTCTCAAGCCAGTTTTACTTGGTATTAAAACTATGTAATGTAGTTAAATATTACGTAAACTGATGAACTGTGTGTATATAAGTAAAGAGTTGTTTCCATGAAAATTGTATTGAATACTTTAGAAAAACAGGATCATTGATGGAAATGTTGTCAAATTAAATGTTTAATATTGGGAAATAGCACAAATCTAAAAGTGCTCTGTTGTTAGATTGCTGTGCTAGCATTTCTACATTTTTGTAGTTTAAATAAATGAACCAGATATCACAGATAGTGTATATTAGGTGCAGCTCATGCAAGAAAAGTAGTATGATACTCTAGTTGGTGGGCTTCTGCTGAAAGAGAATGTCTTGATTTTATACCAAAAGTTTGGTGGTAGCAAATATTTTGTAGCAAATAATAAGTAACTTGGATGGTGGAAAAAAAAATCAAAATGCCCATATATTGGGCAATAGAGGAGAGTAAGTATCCATTGAACTTGATTAGTTATCTATAGGTAACTAATATTATTGAAATTTTTACAATATTGATAAATAGGCACAAAACATATGATGTTGCTTAAAAAACAATGACACACAAAGTAGAGCATGCATCATCCAGATGCAGAGAAACCTCACAGCAGTGGCTTGCAGCCTTTTATCTGGAGCTTAAATATTGCCACTTCAGGTTATTGACCAAGCAAATCCTAGAGCATTTAAAGGTATGAATTCTTTGTCTTTACCAGTTTGCTACAGCTCACAAAATATGGTGTGGATGAACTCAGTACAAAGAATTTGTTTTTTTTTTGAAGTTGTATATTTCCTAAAGAAAACTGTGACTGAAAAAAACGCTACAAAAAGCCATGTCCTTCCAACCACTATTCCTTTACATGCTGCTTTTGACTTTTATTTTGGAAACAAAGATAAAAATGTAGGTAGCAGAGAATTGAGTTACCACTATATATATTATTTATCATATAGTATTGGAGTGAAATAGTTTCCAGTTCAGTGTATAGTACATCTTGGAACAAACTATCCTGAACTTGACAACTACTGCAGAAAATCCAAATGTACAAGAAGAAAATCAAGGACATGGTTTATTAGTTAGCTGATCGCAACCAAATCAAGTGTTCTAGTGATTTTTAGGAAGATGGTGTACAATGAAAGATGGAAGGTGACAAGTTTTTGGAAAGTGAAATTGTGAATAGTATAGAAGTCATACATTCTAAACCAAGAAAAATGGAACTGAATATGAAGAAAAGGATAAAGACAAATCCAGAAGCAAAATTTATTCATGTTGTAGCCAAAAAGTGCTGCTCTGCAGTATATTGGACCACAGCCTGAATTGACAACAATCAACAATATCGTACAAAACTAGAAGAACTACATGTGAAAAATAGTATTCCATCCTCTAACATATTACCATTAGATTCTATTAAGTGAGTTTATATTTATATTTTAAGTTAAAAGAAAAATTTAAAGTGAATTTAAAAAAAATTACTTTTCTTTAATTACTTTAAAAAAAAAGTTAACCTGTCAACCACTGACTCTAAATCAGGTAATAGGATTTGGACTGTATTCTTAAATATCTCCTCTAAGTTTCTGTTGTCACTCTTAGCTTGATTCTTCTGATTGGATTCAGTAGTATGGACTGAAGCCGGAATAGAAGATGGAAAGTATTACCTATTCAGTGTTGAGGGAGAGTTGAGAGATATCCAGAATCAGGAAACTTAGTCCCAGCATCTTCCCAATGATGTGATAATGTTACAGAGCAAAACAAGGGGGGCCCAGGACGATAATACTCTTACTGAAAGAGACTCAGGTCCGTCTTGTCCACCGCCTTAAAGGAAAGATATCTCTCAATGCCAGAGATTCGTGAAAAGGAAAGGAAACATTTATTTGGTGCTATACAAACTTAAAGTAGTGCCTTAATGTCTTTACCAAAATCCCAAAGTCCCTTAAAACACCCACAAACACACACAGTCCTTCCTTCCCCCTTGCCCAGTATGGGGTACCGTATCTCAGGAAAGGAAATAGAAGTCCTTGGCTCAGGCAGCCCTCGGTTCTTCCCAGTAATCCTAGTTGGCTGGGAGACCTTCCTCGGTTCCCGGCACCATCAGCTGTGTCGCCGTCCAGGCAGGATCTCCAATTAATCCAAAGCCATGCAGCACCGTCTCATGGCCTACTGGTAAAAGTTCTTTCACCCTTCTTCCAGGCAAAGTCTCTCTCGCTTCCCAGGCTGCATGACCAAAAGAAGCACCTCAAAGCCATGCAGTCCTCTCCTACCAGAGCTGCGGGGGCCTGCACTCTGGCAAAACCGCGTGGTTCTCTCTCCACTGCTCCAGCCACATGGTCCTCTCTCACAGGGCTGCGGGAGCCCTCTGCTCTGCCAAAAGCTGCGTGGTTCTCCCCTCTATGGCTGCCGCGTCTGGGTTTAAATCCCCACGCCAATCTTCCTCTGCAGCCTCACTTCCGACTCCTCCCACATTCGGCCACACCTGCCCTCAATCTGCTATCCTTTCCAGCTTTTCTGGTCGCCATCGTAGGTCTGGGCAGGTGTGGCCCCATGTCATGGAGCCAATCATCTCCAAGCTCTCATGCAGGCGCTGTAACTCGGGGACCTGCCCCCCCCCAAGGTTACATCTTGGTGGGGAAGTTACTTCCATCCCCCTGGCTCAGAGCATGGCCATAGCTATTTAACATATCTATGTAGCCAGTCAAAGGTTATAGATATGTTAAATGACCACACCCCAGAGGTTAGCTGCAGAGCTGTTGCTATGCAAAACAGCTCTCACTGGGCCTGCTCCATTTGTCCCTTTCCCCCACCCACACCTGGGGGTGGGGGTAGGACATCCTAGTATTTTCTGAACACCTTGAGTTCTGGACCCCATTTTAAATGTCCATTTGGGGTCCCCCCCTTGGCCGCACCCTATAACAGTAATTCCTTTATAGGTCAAGTGCTAGGTGACCATCTAAGTGTTGTAGGTGACTTGAAACTGTCCTCTTGACCCATACCTCTTAGACTGCACTGGGCATTTCCTATACAAATCAATTGAGTAAGTACATATTCATAGCCTTGGGAACTGAGAGCTTTTAGGATAGCCCCAAAGTTAGCCATATTTGGAAATCTGACCAGTGCATTGACACCATGCATCCTATAACTGAAATCACACATTCTTCAACTATAGTTTTGCTGTGATGCTAGTAGGTGAAGTCAGGAACAGTGGCAATTTTGTGGGCTAATGAAAATTACTATGGGATTATAAAACTCAATCTATATGCATGGCTTTTATATGCTCTTCTTTTAGGGAAATTGTGTCTTTCTCCCCTACCCCTATCACCCTTTGGCTACTACAGATTTGAGGGGGAATTCCCTGTGGATTGTGTGAGCTTCAGAGAAATAAAACAAACACAAAAGACAGAAAAGACTTGGTTCTCTGTTCTTATTGTCTACATGAATATCCACCCACTGTTACCTCTTCAGAGTCTAATATGCATCACATTACAAAATACAGAGCTTCAATTAAGTGATTCAATCACTCTGTTTTGGTCATTATGCAGAATTGACAGAAAATTTTCTACTTGCTCCCAGAAATTGCTGAGATTCCTTTGGGAGAACTAAATAAAGACACTATTAAGAGAAATGTTAAGAAACCTGACAAATGAGAACAACAGACAGCAAAAGTCAGCACATGTTCAAAGAAAAGTGACTACAACCTCTGTCACTGCATTTTCAAAAATCCCCTCCTCAGATGATTAATAAAATGCATATTTTCTAATGTGTTTTTCTCATGACATGATGTATTTCAGTAGGCACATTTGTGGGTGTAGTGGGTTTTTCTTTTTACAAAAGATCTGAATCATAAGATAAAATATCTAAGTGTTTTTTTTTGGTTGTGTTAAAATGTAATATTGAAATATAACAGTAGTAAAACTGTACACTAATAGCTAACCCTCATCCTCCTCAGCTTTGGCTCAGAATAGCAAGCTGCTGCATCATCACAGTTACAGATATGAAATTAATACAGATGACAATGTGGTTGTATCTTTTTGAGCTTAAAGGAATGAAAAATAAAAAAATCAAGCCAAGATTGATCATTATTTTTCCACATCCTTGTGCATCCTTTAATATCAAAATCCCTTGTTAGTGTTATGTTACTCTTCTTCTTCCTCTTTGATTTTAAGGTCTTCAGTTTCATACCACTGTGGCCCTAGACCATCATGATAACACTCTTAAGGAACTTCTCCACCAGACTGGGTTGTTGGTAGGCACTTAGTAAATTTGTTGAATGAATAGGTTCAGTCTCATTCTCTTTTCTTATTGTTTCGCCCTCAGCCCATACTATCTACCAGTCTTGCTTTTCTCTGCCTCTTAACTGGCATCTCCAATCATCCTAGTCTCCCAGTTTCATTCATTTTATTTGATATTATTCTGATTACCCAAGTCAAGGGTTCCTTTTCCAGTACCTTTGGTCTAGTATAGATACTTTGCCTTTTGTAGTTTATCAGCCTTTCTTCTCTCTACACACCTCACCCCTATTGTACCAATAGACACATACCCATATACTTTGCATCCTAACTCCATAGCATGCAGTCCTCAGTGGAATACACCAAGCCCTGGCCTCTTCTCTCTGCTTTTTCCAATTTATACTCACTGCAAATAACTTATAGTCTCTATTAGAGTGTGACTTGGCCTCTTAACTTAAGAAGCATTAGACTACCCAGTTGAATTACATATCCTATATTTGACATGTTATTTCATAGCACTTATGACTTTCCTATCATATTTTTCTAGCACTCTCAGGGGATGTTTCTTTTCTCTTTAAAGCTGATCCCTATATTTTGGAACCCCAGCCCCATACTTAGTCATATTTACTGCTTTCTTGAAATCTTCTTTTTTTTTTTTTTCTAGTCCTCTTTTAACTTACTTTGCCCTTGGCTTAACATTTAATAGTTTTCATCCAGTTTTGTTTTCTTTCCTAAACTAGGTCATTAATTAATTAACTAATTAATTAATTAATTGGATATATATTTAAAAATGCTGCTCCTTGTGTGTTTGGTTCAAATATGAAAGAATAGGCTAAATGCTTGATTCATTCTTTTTGTTTTCTAGATAATGAATTAGTTTCTTATGCTCTGAAGGTGTCTAATTAATTTCTTAAAAAATATTTTGTCATGATCTCATGGATTGAAGCATTTGATGGTTTTCTGTTCTTATTAAAGTTTGAGTTATTTCAGGTTTGGCCTGAGGAAGTTAAATTTGCTTCTGAGTCTTTTGGATATGACCCTAGTAGTCTTTGATAGCTTTCCAGCTGAGATAATAAAACATTAAGGTTCATCTTATTCATTTCCCACTAAAGACATAGAGTCAGTCATTTCTCTACGAAGCCTTATTTTATTTTGGTAGAAAATGATATTTCATCATTGCTTATTGCATTGTATTATTTCTACAAAATCCCTGCTGGGATTTTGATTGGGATTACCTTTAATCTATAGATTTATATGGGGAGATTTGACATCTTAACAATACTGAATCTTCTGGTATATCATGTCAGTTATTTAGGCCTTTTAAAATTTTTCTGTCAGAACATTATACATTTTTTTGCCAAATTTATACTTGTGTGTTTCTTACTTTTTGATGTTATTGTAATTGGTATTGTTTCTTTAATTTTATTTTCCAACTCTCTCCCTTACTAGTATGTAGAAATTACACTGATTTTTGTGTATCAACCATGCATTCTGTAAGCATGTTATTTTTTAAAAAAGATTTTATTTATTTTTAGACAGGAAGGGAAGGAGAAAGAGAGGAAGAGAAACATCATTGTGTGGTTGCCTCTTGCATGCCCCCTACTGGGGACCTGGCCCACAACCCAGGCATGTGCCCTAACTGGGAATCAAACCAGCAACCCTTTGATTCGAAGTCTGGCACTCAATCTACTGAGCCACAGCAGCCAGGGCTGTAAGCATGTTAAATACATTTATTAGTTTTAGTTGCTTTTTAAAATAGAATCTGTAGGATTTCCTATGTAGATGACAACATCTCTGAATAAATAGTTTTACTTGTACTTTCCAATCTTATTTCTTTTCCTTTCTTTATTTACTGGCTAAAAACCAACAGCTTCATCTTGAATAGAAGTTGTGAGAGTGAACATCTTTGCCTTGTTCCTGATCTGAGAAGGAAAGTATTTATCAGTCTTTTAATATTAACTGTGCTGTTACATATAAACTTACATAGGTATCCTTTATTGGGTTGGGAAAATTCTTTTCCTAGTTTGCTGAGAGGTGTTTATCGGGAATGAAGATTGAATTTTGTCAAATGCTTCCCCCATCTATTGAGATAATAGGTTTTTTGTTTTTAGTTTGTTAATGTAATGGTGAATTACATTGATTGATAATTTGAATATTAACTTAACCTTGCATCCCTGAAGTAAAATCAACTTGTTCATGCTGTATTAACCATTTTATGTATTCTGGGTTTAATATGTTAAAATCTGAAGAATTTTTGCATCTATGTTCATGATATCTGGTTTTGGTATCAGGGTAATGCTGACTTCATAAAATGTGTTGGGAATGAACCCTCTTTTTCAATTTATTTCTGGAAGAATTTGTGTGGAATTCATACTAGTTTATTAAGGATCTGGTAGAATTTATCAGTGACACTATCTGGGCCTGGAGTGTTCTTTGTGAGAAAGATTTTAAACTACAAATTCAATTTTTTTAAAAGATTTTATTTATTTATTTCTAGAGAGGGAAGGGAGGGAGAAAAAGAGAGAGAGAAACATCAATGTGTAGTTGCTGAGGGCCGTGGCCTGCAACCCAGGCATGTGCCCTGCCTGGGAATCGAACCTGCGATGCTTTGGTTTGCAGCCCACACTCAGTCCACTGAGCTACGCCAGCCAGGGCACAAATTCAATTTTTAAAATAGATATGGAGTTACTAATGTAATCTGTTTCTTCTGAGTGAGCTTTGGTAATTTGTGCCTTTCAAGGAATCCATTCATTCATTTGGGTTATTGAATTTATTGGCATAAAGTTGTTTATATTTTTATTGGTCTTTTCATATGTGTTGGATCTGCAGTGATGTCACTTCTCATTCCTGATATTGATAATTTGTATCTTCTCTCATTTTCTCCTGATTGGTATGGTTAGAAGATTTCTGAAAAAAGATTACCAGGGATAAAGAGAATAATTTCATAAGTAAAGTGATAAAAGTGTTAATTTGTCAATAGGACATAACAATGCTAAATGTTTATATACCTAATGACAGAGCTTCAAGATACACTAAAAACTGTTAGAAATACAGGAGAAATAGATAAATTTACATTCTGGCTAGAGATTTCATCACTTTTCTCTCATTCATAGGAGACAAAATGATCAGGAAGGACATAGAATCCTTGAACAACATTATTAACCAACTTCATGTTATTAACATTTCTAGACTATTCTACCCAACCAGAACAAAATATACATTCTTCTCAGGTGAATATGAAATATATGCCAAGTAAGACTGTCTTATGGTCTATAACAAAAGCTTCAATAAATTTAAAAGAATTCAAATTATATAAAGTATGTTCTGTGGCTTCAATGGAATTAATTTAGTAATAACAAAAGGAAATATGGAACCCCCCAAATATTTGGAAACAAAATAATATGCTTCTAAGCATATTATTGTCAAAGAAATCAATGAAACCTAGAAAGTATTTTTAACTGAAAATGAAAATACAAAATAGCACAATTGGTGGCTACAACTGAAGCAGTGGTAGAAGAAATTTATGGCACTAAATATCTATATTAGGAAAGAAGAAAAATCTCAATTCAGCGACCCCACCTTACAAAATTTCTGCCTTTCACATTAGAAGAAAAAAAGAGAAAATGAAACCAAGACAAAGCAGAAGAAATAAAAGGTGAGAGCAGAAATCATTGAATAGTAAACAGAAAAACAATGAAAGCCGAATTGGTTTATTGAGAACTCCCCTTCTTCCTGCCAAAAGATAATACTGTGAGTCACAAGTATTCTTAGTGCTGAGAATGGAAGACAATAACAATCCTTAAAAAAATCAATCAAGAGATAAAAATAAATAAAATGGAGATGATGGTGTTTTTTAGAATTAGTAGTCATAAAGACCTATTTGGGTGGGAATGGTGTCACATTATATTGAAGGCCTGAATGACAAGGAAGTGCTGGTTTGGTCAATATGAGGGGGGCATTCAAGACAGAACTAAAGGTCCTATGGCACTAAAGGTGCAAAGGTCCCATTGCAAGCAGAATAGTTTGAGGAAGAAACAAACATATCTTTTTTTTTTTAAATATCTGTATTACCTGTGATCTTTTTTATTGATGCAGTTGACCTGTAATGTGTAAGTTTAACGTGTAAAATGTATTGATATGATACATTTATGTCTCACAATATGATTAGCACCATAGAATTAGCTAGCGCCTCTATTATATCACATAACTATCATTTCTCTTTTTAATTATGTTTTATTGTTTACACTATTACAGTTGTCCCAAATTTTCCCTCTCCACTCAGCATCCCCACTCCCTCAGGCAATCCCTACACCATTGTCCATGTCCATGGGTCCTGTGTATATGTTTTTTGGTTACCATATTCCCTATGCTGTACTTTACATTCCCATGACTATTTTCTGACTACCATTTGTACTTCTTAATCCCTTCTCCTTTGTCACCCATCCTTCCAACCCCCTTCCCATGGGGCAACCATCAAAACATTCTCTGTCTCTATGATTCTGTTTCTGTTTTGTTTGTTTTGTTTTTTAGATTCAATTATTATAGATATGTTTTAATGCCATTTTATTGTTCATGTTTTTTATTTTCTTCTTAAAGAAGATCCTTTAACAGTTCATATAATGCTGGTTTGGTGATGATGAACTCCTTTTGCTTTTTCTTATCTGGAAAGCTCTTTATCTAGCCTTCGATTCTAAATGATAATTTTGCTGGGTAGAGAAATCTTGGTTATATGTCCTTGCTTTTCATCACATTGAATATGTCTTGCTAATCCCTTCTAGCCTGCAAAGTTTCTTTTAAGAAATCAGCTGACAGTCTTATGGGGGCTCCCTTGTAGGTAACTAGCTGCTTTTCTCTTGCTGCTTTTAAGATTCTCTCTTTGTATTTAACCTTCGGCATTTTAATTATGATGTATTTTGGAGCAGACCTCTTAGGGTCTGTATTGTTGGGGACGCTCTGTGCTACCTCAGTTTATATGTCTGTTTCCTTTGCCAAGTTAAAGAAGTTTTCTTTCATTATTTTTTCAAACAGTGTTCCAATTTTTGCTCTTTCTCTTCTCTTTTTGGCACCCATATGATACAAATATTGGCACACTTGAGGTTGTCCCAGAGGCTCCTTACACTATTCTCATTTTTTTGGATTCTTTTTTCTTCTTACTGTTTTGATCAGTTGTTTTTTGCTTCCTTATATTCCAAATTACTGATTTGATCCTTGACTTTATCCATTCTACTTTTGTTTCCCTGTAAATTGTTCTTATTTTCAATTAGTGTATCCTTCATTCATGACTGGGTTTATTTTATGCTGTTGAGGTCCTCACTAAGTTCCTTGAGGATCCATATAAACAGTGTTTTGAAGTCTGCATCTGATAGATTGCTTATATCCATTTTGTTTAGTTCTTTTTCTGGAGCTTTGGTCTGTTCTTTCATTTGGGCCATATTTCTTTGTCTTCTCATTTTGGCAGCCCCCCTGTGTTTGTTTTTATATATTAGGTAGAGCTACTGTGTCTCCCAGATTTGATAGAGTGGTCTAATGTAGTAGGTGTCCTGTAGGGTCCAGTGGCATAGGCTCCCTTATTATCTAAGTTGGGTATTCACAGTGCATCCACTGTGTGGGTTGTGTATACCTCTCTCTTATAGTTAAGCCTCAATTGCCATTGGCACATCCAAGGTCAGCCACTGCTTATGTTTTGTCTGGGGTCACACAGCATTAGCTATCAAGCAATCTGCAAATGGCTGCTATTTGTGCTGGGCTTGTGGGTGTCCTAGAAAGGCCATGCTGTGAACTGAGGCTAACTGCTGCTAGTGCCAGGCCTGGGGCAACTTAATGAGAAGTACGGGGCTCAGGGCTTGCTGAAGCTAGATGCTGCTCGTTTGAGATAACTTAGAAAAATCTGAAGCATGGGCCTAGACAAGCCATTAAAATGAAAAAGATACTGCAAACATCTTGGATGGGACTGAAATTTTGTTGGGGCAGGGCCTCAGGGAATCACCACAGTTGGGCAAACAGTGTTAGCCAGGATGATGGAGACTCAGATATGGTTCCTGCCTACTGGCTCTTTGTGGGGAGGGCTCATAAAAGGAACAATGGTCTCTGCCAGCATGTCTGTCTGGGAGAAACCTTCCTGCCAGCTCTTGTCCTGATGCTGGACAGTTCACCTCCTCCTTGTATATCTCTGATGTTTTTCAATCAGCTGCCCAAGTACTGGATCACAGAGTGAGTCCAGGTAAGTCTGTGCTTGGGCCCTTTAAGAGAAACTTCTTGGGATTCCAGAAGTTTCTTTCTTCCACAGTCTCAATCCCTGCTGGTTATTTTAGCCAGAAGTTATGAAAACTTATCTTCCTGGCACTGGAACCCTAGCTGGGGGGGGGGCTATTATGGGGATGGGATCCCTCAATTCTGAGATATCCCTCCTGATTTTTATCCAGAACATGTGGGTGTGGGACCAGCTGTTCCACGTCTCCACCCCTCCTACCAGTCTTGATGTGGTTTCTTCTTTAATTCTGTAGTTGTAGGACTCCCATTTAATTCAATTTCTGATGGTTCTGAACGGTGGTTGTTCGTGGTTTAGTTGTAATTTTGATGTGGTTGTATGAGGAGATGAGCCATGTTTACCTACACTTCCATCTTGACCTAAAGTCCGTCATTTCTTTTTTTGTAGTCAGACAATTAAGATTTAGTCTCTTAGCAACTTTGAAGTTTATAATACAGTGTTATTTATTATACTCACTATGCTGTGCATTAACTCTCCAGGACTTAACTATAAACTTTTATTGTGTTTAAACTACTTTAACTTGGAATATCTTATTTCATCTCTTTGTTCCCGATCATCCATGAAAATTTGTTTTAGGTATATTTCATTTAGATAGCATCTAGCTGGATTTTTAACCTGGCTTGAGAGTTTCTGTCTTTTAAAATAGGCATTTAACTTATTTATAGATAATATAATTATAGACACATTTAGTCTATGCTTGCCATTTATTTTTTTGAACTTACTGTGCTTTATTGTTTAAAATTTTCCTTTTCTTTTGTCAAATTTATAACTTTTTTCCCCACTATTTTCTATACTATTGTTTTTGGAATTATATGTACTTTTTAGAGTGTTTTTTAAAAAATAATGACCTTTTAAATTTATATTTTTCTTCAATGCTTAAAATTAATTATTGTGTATTTATTAATCATGTACAAAAGAAGAATGTTAGCATATTTTGACCTCACATTTGTGATCCCACCATTTTATATATTAAGATTATCTTGGACTTTAGTTCTAAATTGGTATTTTAATTTAAACATTTATTTTTAGATATATGTCAGTGTGATTAGCTTCTTTGCTTAGCACTTTTTATCTGCCCTACCTTCCTCCTGGTCCTTTGTGTTCTCAGGTGTAGTCTAATGTAATCCCATTACTTACTCACTTGCTCTTTTGCTGGGTGATGGGTGAAGACACACTTTTGCATCTCTGGAGTTTGGCCTGTAGTAGATACATTGTAAATGTTTATTGAATGATTAGCCCCTCTACCTCATGTCTGCCTTGTGCTTTGATCCACCTTCCTGTGTTTCTGCCTTACCTCATTCTTTTTGGCCTAGATTCTTATATTATATCAGAACCACAAAGGTGTCTGTTTGTGGTACACCACTGGGACATCAGAATTGTCAGGAACAGACAGAATGTGGGGTTCAAGGAGCTCTTTTGAGAGGAGTCATGTTTGTTCTGCCCTTTGACCCTCACTCAATTGGAGAAATTTATTTCCCTAGACATTTATAGGTATGGTGACAGAGTACTTTACAAAGCTGAGATTGTAGAGGAATAGGAACACTAATGAAGGAGCAGCAATGCATTGAATATTTACTTGCCAGATGTGAGAACAGAACAAAAGCACATCTCAGGGCTTAGATGTAGGAGGAATCTTCAGATGGTATATCTATTTATCTGGTCATATAGTCTGACTATAAGACTAAAGGCAGGATCATTCCATATAGAATATTAATGACCAACTTGTTCTGCTGTGATTTAATTGTTACTTAGAGGGGAAATGATTTTACCACATGGGAAGAATATTCTACAAAATTCTAGATGTATTGGGAAGTTTACCCTAGGTCTACATTATACATTGATTAAGTTTCATTCTTCTACTTTATCACTCTGAATACTACACTGAACTTTTTTCCTCTTTGTTTACATTTATAAAGACATTTATTGGCCATCATCATGGGTCCCTAGTTGGCTCGGTTATTGTTTGGCCAGGCAGTTCATTATTAATTTTTATTTTTATACTTCTCATTTCTTTAGTTCTGTTACTATTTTTACTTTCTCTCCTCTCTCTGACTTAACTTCAGGCTTTGCTCACAAGGCTTAAGAGAGTTCTTTGAGCGATCCCTTTTGTTTTTCTTTTCCTTAGGTGGAAGGTACCTCCAGGGACCAAGAGCAATGTTGTCACAGGGCAGGATAAATTAGGGCACTTATCTGGAACCCCGTGCTGAAGGGAGGATCCTACAGTCATGGGGTGGGAGAACCTACAATAAAGTGAATCCATCCAGTACCAAGATGGTCCTGCCTACATTTCGTTTTCCATCTTTCCATCCCCTCACCTTTCCAAGTCCCTGTGGAACCTAGTAGAGGATACATACCTAGTCAGGCATTAAGAGCCTAAAAGAGTAACCCTAACTTTCTGTTCCTAGTGATCATGAACATTTACCTTTTACCTTCATCACCAATGAGAAGAGACCCAGGAAAAAGCAGCCAAGTTGAGACTTTTGGCAGGGTGCTGTAGGGTAGTATGGTGTGTGTGTGAGAAACGCATTTTGCCATAGTCACAAGTTCAGATCTGCAATTAGTAGCCTGGTAGTTGGACAAATTCTTGCCTTTCTCTATGGAATGCCCAATCTCTGAACTATGTAAAATATTCAAGCATTTTAAATGTACATTCACATGAGATTTCACTCAGAATAGGCCTTTATGAATATTCATGTTGGAGTATTTAGCTTTAGGGTGTAAAAAATTAATCTCTTACCTGAGTTTTACATCTAATTCTTTTTCAATGACACAGAGAAAAATTAAATGTTACCTGCCACAAGGGGCATCATTAAGACTAACTTTTTAAGATAAAACTCTAAAAGTTAAAACTCGGGTGGTAATGGGAGGGAAGCTGGGAGGGAGGAGTGGGTGGGCTGGATTGGGAGTAAAGGGGAGAAAACTGTACTTGAACAATGATTCAAATAAAATTATAAAAAAAAGTAGAGAATATTGAAAAAAAAAAAAGTTAAAACTCATAGTCTCAATTTTTTGCTGTCTCCCGTCATGGGACAGGCAAAATTTGTAAAAGCATTACCATTGTTTTTGTTTAGTGTTGACCTCCTATCTATCCAGATTTGACAGGCAAATAGTAAAATCATTTTATATTGTAGTGAATATGAGCAATCCAAATATTTTTATATTAGGATTTGTTATGAAGAGTGCATTTTTAGTGGTTAAAGTACTTATCAATAGAAACTATAAAGACAGACTTGCTATGATGAATAACCAGTGAAATTAAGTACTCTAAATTGGACAGGAAAAATGAATAGCTTTGGATAACATTTCTGTTGTGGTGCATGTTTGTATTTTGTTTGTTGGTGCTTAGTTCAGGTGGGTTTTTCTGAAAGGGCATATGAGGAATGGAGGGGATAAGGTAGCTGAAGGGTAGTTTTTTTTTTTGTATTTTCTTTTTTCTTATTATAAGAATAATAAGCATTCATGAATTCATTGAAGAAAATTTAAAAATAATGGATAATTAAAAATAAAATAAAATAACCTCTGAACTACTAAGAAAAATCACAACTGGCCCTGGCCAGATGGCTCAGTTGGTTGGAGTGTCATCTCCATACACCAAAAAGTTGCAAGTTTGATTCCCAGTCAGGGAACATACCTAGGTTGCAGGGCCCATCCTGTTTGGGGTGCACATGGGAGACAACCGATTGATGTTTCTCTCTCTCTCCCACATACACACACTTCCTCTCTCTCTAAAATCAAGGAACATATCCTCAGATGAGGATTTAAAAAAATAAATCACCACTGTAATTTCAGTTTTTTAGTTTAGTTTGCCTTTTATACTATATTAAAAATTCAAATATGTGTGTTTTACAAAACCAGAGTCACACTGTACTATTTTATAATCTGTATTTCAATAATTATTATGATAATTTTATTGGCATCATTTAAAATAACTATAACATCCTATTATATAAATTAAAATTAATGTAAATAATTAGGCATTTTGATATTTAGGTACTTTCCAATTTTATGTTACTATAAATGGTATTTTAGTGAACCTCCTGAAAGCTATTTTTTTGCACAAATCTATTACTATATTCTTATTTTTAGGATATCCTAAAATGGAATTGCTTGATCAAATAGTATGCATATTTTAGTGTTTTATATATATAGTTAAATTACTCTCCAGAAAGTATGTATCAGTTTATGCTTCCATACCTTCCTAAAAGCCTATTGTGATCATTTCAATATGTATATTTGCTAATTTTTTAGGGAAAAATCAGTAACTTCTGTTTGATATTTTAACTGATTTGAAATTTGCTTTTACTTCATATGAAGCATATATTTTTTAAAGGTAACTTCTTGAAGAATAAAAGTACAAGAGAAAATCTTCCTCTCCTTTTCTGTGGCAAGGATCCTTTCAAAAGAAACAATAACTTTATGTCAAGGATTATTAATAATTTCATAGTTGTGGAAATCATTGCATTGGTAGAATCAGGAATATGGTAGAATTATCTTTCTCCTGAGACATGAATCTTTTTCCAAACCTCTTTATTGTAATTAAATTGTGATGAGATTTTACCTATATATAATTAAGCAAATTTACATTTAGAAAAAACTAATCATGGGTTTGTAGATTGATACTATACTGAGTCTAATTACTTCAATAGTCTGATTTGGGGTTAAAATTAAGAATCAAACAGGTGACCTTGGGTAGAGGATAACCAAAAATAAATAGACTACTTTGATCTTCTTGGCTTAATCCCAGGTGTAAAGAAGAATGTCAGTATTCTAATTAATCAACATTTGTGTTCTTCTAGAAGAATTGCTATTATAATAAAAATGTTTGGGCTGGGATATTCACTGATAAGAGTTCATCAACATATGCATGGATGATGTCACTGGCTCAATTTTAAATTCTGTTAAAAGGTTATAGCCATTTATTTTGGCAGCATTGTTTGAAGATCACCTTGGGTATTGGTAATTCCAATGAGAAACTGTAGCCTGGAGGCATCCTGCTGGTGTGTACATATTTAAAGTGCCACTGAAAGTCTGTTGTCACTTGCACTTCTGAGATCATGGGATGTATTTGGCAAAAACACGATATTTGATTATCCAATTTGTTTATCACTGTTGATCTGAGACTGACTGTGATTGCTTAAGAGAATCATTCTTCTATAACCCCCTACTTGCCTGTTGTAATCTTTTTTGTGTTTCCCATGTCCCAAGAACATTATTGCCAGATTAACTATACTAAAGAACATGAATTTGCCAAATTATAGATAGGTTATTTCTTATCATACCAAAATCCTGTTTGGAATCTTGGGTGGCTGCCTTTACATGTGAAATGACATAGCAATCATTTATCTGCCAATCAAAGTTCATTGTAGTAATGGCCTTTCCTGTTTCATCATTGATGGTTCATCTACAGTGTTTTGAACTCAGAATAGAACTCTTGCTTTCCTAACTTTTTGCCTTTTGGAAAAGCTTCTGCCTCACAGGTTGGAGTGTGCTTTCCCTTCTGCACAGATAACCTTGGTATATAAAGATTGGGAAAGACTTTCAACATTTCATGCTATCTGATTTTCAAGACCCAGAACATACATTCTTGTTCCTGTCTTCTAGATGAAATGATTTATTCCTCTGATTTTCTGTGTACTTTATTCATACTTCTTTAAGGACAACATTGATCACATTCTGCCTTATTTTATAGTTGTTTATGTACTTGTCATATTCTTACAGGTGAAAAATTGTGTGGAATCAGGGTCTGCATTTTATTTTGAAATTCCTTGTAGTACCTAGTATGGTGCTGGGTATATATTTGATTATCAATAAATGCTTAAATTAAGATGTATTGAGAAGTTATTGGCATTATTATTATTAATGTGATCTTGTGGATATTTAATTATGAGAGATGATAAATTTTGATGGTATATAGAACCCGCAGTTTTTGCACATGGACACAAAAATAGTAACTCTGCTGAGTTTCTTTTAAGGCAATTAGAAAACAAAATTTTTAAAACACAGTTTGGAGGGAAAATTACCCCTCTTATAAAGTAGCTTTTAAGGCTGATCTGAGAAAAGCCAGTGAACATAAAGTGCGTGAATTTTCTGTTTGCACAATTTCTTGATTCTGTCAATGCCATGTCCCATTCTTCCCATGGGATTTAAACCTCGGGCGTTTTTTGGTTCTCTTTCCTATAGTCAACAATCACTGTACTTAATTTATCTGTTTAGACAATAGCTTGTGGATTCATTGTCTTCCCTCTAGCTCAGCCTGAATCATTTTAACAACCCACCAAACTGCCTCCCTTCCTTGTACAGACATCCCCATTTTTGGGGTACTGGAAACACTCTCTTCAGAATTATCTGCAGAAATGTCATCATTAAACCCCTACCCAGATGTCATTTGTGGCTTTGTGATGATGAAATCCAGACTCAAGCTTTGCAGTCCATGCAAATCTGGTCCATTCTACCTGTGCAACCTAATTTGCCTTCTTTTGTTACAGGCACATTTATTTAGGGAACTGTGTCTTGGAGGTCTTTCAAATCCAGCATGCTTAGTATTTTTATAAACTATTCCCAGCTTGTGTATGTGGAGCAAGTTTCTCTCCTCCTCCTCTCTCTTTAAACTTTCCCTCTGGCAAGGTCTTATTTTCTGCCCAGGAATTCCCTGATGCTCCAGCTTTTCATCTCCGGCCCACTTATTATTGTTTGTTTGGCCCATTTGGGCCTTGTGGTCCAGCTGTTGCATATACCTTTCCTCCCCAAATAGACTTAGCTGTTGCACACAGTCGGTGCTTTGGTAAATATCTCATGAATCAAGATTTATGTTTTTTCTGTATGTGTATATTGCCCATGTGCTTAGCACCACACTAGGGAATGCTCAGGAAACATCTGAGTGTCTGTAACTTCAGAAAGAGTTCTATCTACAGCAGATCATGCTGTCTTTCAGAAGTTTTAAGACATTGCCAAGACAATTTTATCTATTATAATGAATTTTTCTTTTCCTGGCCCCAAGTTATAAAACCCATAAAAAACCCCCCAAACCTCTGGATTTTACCAAAGCATCTTTTACTTGATTAAAGCACGAGATAAAATAAAATGAAATTTAGCATCTTGTGCATGGTCAGGGTAGACTTGTATCTGAATCACAGCATATGTTTGCCATTGGTTGGAGTAGGGCACTGAATGTAGGGCTCAGGACCACCTGCCCCTGTCTCCTGTCTGTTTAAAACAATAACTTCAATTAAAAAAAGAAAGACTACAGTTTAAAAAAAAAAAACAACTTAAGATGGGACTTCTTTGGCTTTGCATGAGTTGGCTGATGGGATGTGTGTATTCTTTGTCCCAGGTTGGTTTTGCCCAGATGACAAGGTTTAATGGCAGCCCCCACTGAGAGATGATGACCCATTCTCTGAGTAGAAAGATGGAGACAGAACTAGAATTTTTGATGGCTACTTTAAAAACTCTGCTTTCTCTTTCTTCCTTCCTACTTGTTTAAAATATTTATTTATACATCTAACTATTATTAAAAACTGACCGCTACAGTTTTCCCTTGCCTCAGATGAGATGGTTTCTTGCAGCAAAACACCTAATTTAACTCTACTTTGTTATTCAGATTTTGTTTTATTTTGGTACATTATTTAATAGCTAGTAAAGTTCTGTGAACATCAGGTGATCCAACCATGACAGTAAATCACATACACCATGGGAAAAGTCAACTGCAAGTTTTAAAAAGCTATCATCATACTTATATTGATAGAGAACTCTGTATTTTCTCCACAAGAGGGCAGGAAAGCCTGGGTTGTAAATAAAATTTTTCTTAAAAAAAGTCTATGGGAAAAATCGCTTTACCTTCCATACATACTTTCTAAAATACAGGCCTGGGCAAACATAGGTTTAGAGTTGTTTGTATGGAAAAAGACGTGCAGGTTATGATTATTACAATAGCTTCATTAACTCTGTGTTTTGCTTACTTAAAACTGTAAACCTACTTTTGCCCACCCCTATATAAAAATTTTTCTCCTTTAAAAAAAGTTCCATTGAGTGGATACTTTTGAATGTTTTTCTTATTTTCTGGGCAGTTACTTTTCAGCTTTTCTCATCACTTTTCCTTCCTCTGGATTTTAATCATAGGTTCTAATTGCTTGATTTAGTGTTGTTGGGCTAGTGGTATAGTGACCAAGATAGCACACTTTAATCAACTCATGATTTTAGATACATACACGGGGAAGGGAAAAGACCAACATTTCACTAGCTGTTTCTGCCAAGGAAAAAACACCTGTGTCAAAGGAAAACAAAACTCATATAACAGTTTTGAGGCCAGTCCTGATCATCCATACACATTCAGACATTCTCCTGCTCATATTAGGTTTCATTCTTCACTGCTTCTTACCAGCTCCCACTCCTACACTGCTTTTGTCCTTTTTGTTCTTCAAGATTTAAATTACAGGCCATGCTACAAAACCCATCTAAATCTGTGATATCAAAAACTGAATGCTGCTTACTGGCAATCACAACACAACAGGGTTGGCTTGACGTGTTAGTTCTCACTGTGCTGAGATAACAACAGGATAGGCTGTGAAGGAGGAGACATTTGACAAATTCAGTTTATTTTCATAAAAATAAGTTGGGGAAATATTTGCAGGATTCAGATTTTGGAGTTGAATGCTCCTTGAATACCCAGTGCCAACTGAACTAACTAACTAACTAACTAACTTTCTTTCTTTCTTTCTTTCTTTCTTTCTTTCTTTCTTTCTTTCTTTCTTTCTTTCTTTCTTTCTTTCTTTCTTTCTTTCTTTCTTTCTTTCTATAGACCATTTGAAAGATAAATTGTATAAAACAATAAAGCATTAAAGACTCAATTTTTGTTTAAGGCCGGTAGTGATCCCCCCTGTTGGGCATGAAATTAAAATGTGTGCACAGAACCAAATGATTGTTTCAGTACCATGTTTTTAGTGGCAGTTGTCCGCTTGAAGCAGTTAGTGCTGCTAAAAGGAAGTGAAGTATAACAGTGCAGGTGGCAAAAGATTGATTCAAAGAGGATGTTTATACAGAAAAATTATTGACAGCTACAGACATAATTGGTTAGCATAGCTTGGTGATAGGCATGGCAAAAAGATGTGAGAAAGGTGTCATAGAAATAACAGACTTTTCTTGCTTGTGATATGCAAGTGAAACTAATATTGCTAGCTTATATACCACAAGCATAAACAACATGGCCACCCACGTGCTCCATTTGTTGTGATAAGCTTGTCCAGAAACACACAAGTCATATAACACCCCTTCCTTTAAGTACTATGGCAATTTGCACCCTTAGGAAAGGTTTACCAGAAAAATCTCCTATTATTTCACTCCCAACTATAGATACAGACAGCCACATCAGTTTGGGGTGGGTGGGGGGAAGTTAAGCTGTAGAGCATTTAGAAGTTTTAGAAGTTTATTTCAATCCTGAATGCTTTGTCTTTTTTCATAGCTTGTCTATTTTTCAAAACACAGACAGTGGGAGTTAGTCTGTTTTTCTTTAGAAGTAGTATAATGGGCAAGGGGTGTGTGTGTGTGTGTGTGTGTGTATGTATGTGTGTGCATATATATATACACACATACATACATATATGTATGTATACATATATATAAAACACACACACACACATATATATACTCATTTTTCATTTACATTATAACTCATTTTTGCCTGAACTTAACATGGTTAGTCTTGGTTGAATAAGTGATATCACAGCAATTCTGGCTTCCTGCCAGCAGGCAGCCCTTTGCAGAGGGAAAAATGACAAAGTTGACTAAGAATTCCATAGCACAATGTACAAGGGAATGTACTAAACAGATTTTACCCAAGGAAACATGAGGAAAACATCTTATTATAAGATATATATTTAATATGTTTTTCATATTTGGGAAGAGAAATTAATGTCTGGGAATGTCCTTTGATTCACCGGCCAGAAGGGTTTTTGTTACCCTACCCCACCCCCAAGTCTTTAGAAATGATTTATTTACAGAGAAAGAACAGTGCTTTGATATGCTATACTAATGTTAAACATTTATGGGGCTTAAAAATATTTATGGATGTGTAAAAGTTATTGAAGTGAATGCGTTTCAGGTTCCTTGTGATCAGGTGTAGTATGAATGCGAAAACAGGAATTTTTGTAAGACAGAAAAAAGGTAAAGAGAAAATTCATATGAGTAGATTTGTATAGTTTAATAATCTTAGGGTATGTGCATGTATCTATTTGGCATATAATTTAAAATATATAATCTTGTATAATATAGATTTAATATATGTGTACATTTTTAGAGTCACAATAAATTACAATGTTAAAGCTCCAAGGAAATTTCCTTATAACTCTCTATTCCTAGTTACTCAAAAATATAATGAAAAATTTTCTTTTTCAATAAACTTCCACAATTTGCTCTTTATGAAAAAATATCTGGAGAAACACTGAACTGCTTTTTGGGGCATTAGTTTTAGAGGAATAGAATTTTTATTTGCTCTGTAAGATTATTCAGGCTCTATGCTGTTAGTTCATAAGAATGTTCAATAAATTTACCTAAAATTGCCCATAAAAGTAGAATACAAAGGGAGGCCATGGAATATTTTACATTAAGCTAAAAGTAAAACTTTCTTCTATGTCTTTATTAACTTTATTTTTCTAGAAGCATCTATAGCCCTTAAGAGGATAAATGCCCTTCTAAGCAACATTAATGGCACACCTAACACAAATCAAGCAATGATCTCATTTTTTTTTCTTTTAAGTGTTTCAAGAAAATCAAGACCTCAAAATGTAGTACTCCAAAATAACAATCCTTCTTAGTTTTCTCTTTGCATCTGAGATTTTTAAGCATAAAATGACACTTAAAAAAAATACATCCTGGTCTTTGTATAGTCATCAGAAGAGGGACCAGAGATGTGATGAGAGCAATCTGAGCGTGTTGAAGAGCATCACCATCTTCCTTCCTCTTCTCTCACTGTCCAGGCCCCTTTTGTGGCTTCACAGCCGATCAGGGCCCGGACAGATTAAAGCTGCTCACATCTTTCCCCACGGCAGAGGTGGAGGTGTTCTCCGTACAGCCAAACTCTACATCCTTGTGATTCTACCACCTTAAATTCTTTCTACTGATAACTGTTTAAACCTATAGACAATTTTCACACACATCTACAACTGTCGTGATTTAGTTTATGCAGGAAATGAGTATTTTGATCCTGATCCCATTATTAGGGGTGGGAGATGAGGCGTTGGGGTGGGCATTGTAAAACTGTGGAATTTTATGCTTTGGAGCAATACCTGTGGTGTACAAATTTTAATTATAGAGCAAATGACTAGGACATACAAAGTAGATTTTTTTAAAAATTGAAATTCTAACTGCATAAAGAATAACCACATTTAGTTTATCAAATAGAGTTGTGAAAAATCTGTGTGTAAAATGTAGGTTAAAAGGCCAGAGTTTCTAGCTTTTGCCTATCCCACTTGTCTAGCCCACTCATGTACTCTTCTTTTTGCCTGAACAGTCTTCTTATTTTTTGAAGAAGTTTAGCTGTGAAGGGAATATGAGAGTTAAAAGGGTCAGGATGAGAGTTAAATATGAGTTTGTGTGGTTCTCCTTGCTGATGTTGTGTATTTTAATGACAGCCATGTATTTATTTTGTAAGCTGAGGGAAAAAGTTAAAGAAACTGGAGAAAGAAATAGAGGAGAAAGGCCGTCGATGGAGGGAGACTCCTGCGGAGGACCGAGGGGGTGAGATAAGGGATACAAGTCAAGAGATTAACTATACAATGCAGCCAGGAAGATTCATCAGTACGCATGCCAGAAGTTGAGGGAATTTGGTTTTGCTAGTTTCTATTTTCACTGTGAAATAGGAGGCTCAGTCAATTGTTTGGATGCCCAGAGTGAAGAGGCTAGAGTTGAAGGGAGAATGGAGGGTGAGGGTAGATGGACAAAATCATTAAGTGTGAGGAATCTGGGGACAGACAATACCTGTGTCCTTGTTCTTATGTGGGAGCTCTGGAAAGCAATATGATTCTAGAAGCTTCTTGCATGTATTCTAGTGTGGGAACAAAAGAAGTATCTGTGTAGGGTGCCTGAGAGAGGCCCCTGAGATCCTGGCCTATGGGGGAACAGCAGAATTTTCCTACGTGGCTTGGGTGGCACAGATCTAATGCATGGGGCTTATGGAAGTGAGGAGGAAGCTGCAGTGATCTGTGAGAGCTGACCAGATGAAAAAGAACGTTTTAGAGGATGCCAGCCTGATGGATTAAAATGATAACTCAATTGTTCTTCTCCATGCCTTAGTCCTATGTAAGATCCCTAGTGGAAGATGATAAAAATCTGGGCAACAGTAATGCATTTTCTTCTGAACCCACACCCCCTAATTAAAAAAAAAGCATTTGGCTTAGAAATATCTTACAAGGCAAACCCTAGTTCAGCTGTCTTTTAAAAACGAAACACTTCTGTTAGTGTTATAAGGACTGAATTCGTTGAGGGATTTCCACTGAGAATTGGAACTGAAAGAGATGTGCAATGATAGAAATGGAAATCTTTCTCTTATAAGCCTTTTGAAGATGGCCATTTTACTTTCCAATAATTTTATGCCTGAAGCAATGCTATGTCTAATTAATAATAATATTCTATTAAACAGTATGATTAATCTGAGAGATCGTTAGGCACAAGTAGATTAAAAAAGCAACCTAAATCCCCTTGGTCTGATTTAAGATAAAATAAACCTGAATTTCTTATCCAGAGAGGTTTCTTTTTTTTCCTCCTTGTGATATAATTTTATGGTACATTCTGTTTCTGTGATATTTCCAATGCGTTATCTGGTTAACTTAAAGGAGACTTCTGAGTAAATAGTACCTATTTAGTTACCCCCTAGTTTTATTATAATTTTGGGTAAACTATTTGCACATGAATATTATTTTTGTAGAATATACCAGTTACATGATTTCTTTCTGTTGCTAGCTTCATATGGGGCAAAGCTGTTAATCTTAATATTTTACTAATCTGTCTCATTTGGAGAATGAGGCAGAGAAGGACCCCCAACAAGATATTTCAGAGCAAATCTCAGGCCTTAAAATGTGGCCTGATTCTTGAGCTGGAGAAGTGGCAGCCATATATAATATAAATTTAGTGAGTAAAAACATAAATGGTCTTGCCTTCTCAAAGGGCATGATTTTAGAGAAGTCAGTTATTTTTAGAGTTACTATATCTTAATTTTTTATTCAGTGGGAAGATTTTTGATAAACTTTTTCACTGCCAAGACACTGGAGTATAGTAATTAAAATCTAGGCTTGGGAACTTCCTGGCTCCAGGTCTCAGCTTTGCCACTTACCAGCTCTGAGATTTAGGACAAGTTGCTTAATGCCTTAAGCCTCAGTGTGTCCTCATCTATAAAGTGAGTCAAGCACTGATTTCCTAGGCACAGCCTCCCCAATTGGTGGTGTGCCTCTCAGACAGAAGGTCTAAGATGTTGATCCTCAGCCCCGTCATCTCAGGCCTCCAGCAGTGGGCCTTTCGTCAGTTCCTATATGTTTTAAGTACTGGGAAAGTTGAGGCAAAGCCGGTTGTGAGATTTAAATGGTGTGATGAAAGTAAAGCCTTTAGCTCTGTGCCTTGGACCTAATCATTGTTAAAAAAAAAAAAAAAGCCATAATCTTTATTACTTATGACACTTGAAAATTCATCAGATTTCTAGATCATATCTAACTTATTTTTAGAGATTTTTTTCTTTTATTCAATTGTCTTTCACTTAGAATTGTAACATTCTAAAGACATATCCAGCACCTAAACATTGGAGCCATATAGTAGTTCCAAAATTTTATAATAGTATGTGGACATATATGTAATATCTTATAGTGAATAAAACATTTTCCTCATCACATGTATTATCATTTTAGTATGTGGTCAGTACTAAGTATGACCAATTTTAGCATTTGATTTTGCCTACACTGATTTTCTCTAGATATCTGTTAAAGGCCAAATTTTGAAAGTTTGTGAAAATGCTACTCATGCATACACACACAACTCATCTATAGATTGTTTCAGTAAAACACTGCTTAGTGATATTTACACATGTTGATAGAGATATAAGAATTTGTACTGTTGTGTATTAAAATCACTGATTGGCATTGGGGATAGTTCTTATAATTCCTTTCAGTAACTATAATAGAAGGGAAAAGTAGAAAACAAAAATGGCAGAAACATCTCAAAATGTAGAAAATGTAAATGAAGTTTTAAAGTGTCTTTGGAAAATGAAAAAAACAATTGAGATGCCAAGAACTTAAAGATACAAATTTGAAATAAAAATATACTTGAAAATAATTGAAATACATTGTCAAATGAAAGTTGTTTAGAAGATAGTAGGACAAAGTATAAACTTATAAACATGAAGCACATGCTCTTAAAATGCACTGAAATTGATGGTAATATTTTCATTGCAAATATTGATCTGTCTTTAAAGTATATAAACATTTAATCAAAGTGCTTGTTATATAAATATGAGCACATAGAGATGGTCTTAAGTTTCAGCTATGATAGAAATTCTTCCCATGACAGATGAAGACATGGACCCCAGAGAAGTGACTTGCCTAAGGTCACACGGCTTGTTCATGATTGAATAATCAGAACTAGAGTCTAAGGAACTCTGGTTCAATTTCTCCTACTTCACTCCTCCTCTGTGAGTGATTTCATGAGCCCTTGAGAAAGACAAGTGCCTCCTAATGCAGCTAATTGATTCTTTAATTTCTGTGATCACATTTTGGTTTTATTACTGCTTAGTGTTGTACAAGTAGCTCAGGCTTTAAGTCAGATTGACTTGGGTTCAAAATCTAGCACTGACACTCAGGGCTGTCACACTGCACAACTCTAAGGGGTGCCATTGTAGTTCATGAGAACAGGGTCTAGACTAACAAGGGACACCGGAAGTGTTAGGCTTGCACATACCTTAATAATTTCTCAGGCATAGCGGCAGATACTGCTTTTTGGTTTTGAAGGCTGACATGAATAGAATTCTTGACAGGGACATATATATGCCTTTGCCACATGTGCTTTAAACAGTCTCATAAATATACCTAATAAAAATTGCGTTAGATCAGACTCCACTATTTGGAAGCTCTGGTAATGGCAATAAGAGTTAGAGCAGTGGCCAGTCTTCGCTCTCTGTCACTCAGCTTTGGGAAGTCCTGGCCTATACTCCTCTTTCTATTCAAGATCCTGGTTGAAGGCCTGACCACCTCTGTTGACATGGTGATCAGCTAATGAACCTTTGAAAAATTACTGAAGGAGGAGACAGGTTGTATGCATGACTTCTATTATCACCCAGAGAGCAGAAATGAGTATGGGAGGGCTACTCTGGACACAGAAAGAGGGTCCCTGTTCCAGCTCTGCTCTCTATTTGTGAGTTTGGTGAGAACTTTCTGGAACTCTTCTAGAACCTCTTCTATTGTCTCTCAGTTTACAGAACCACCGTGATCTGAATCTGGGTTTGAGAGGCTGCAAATCAGTGGGAGAGACTGAATTTTATTTTTGTAATGTTTTTGGTCTATTAAGCAAATTAATAGCATAATAAAATTGCAAATCTCTTTTAAATTAAAATAAAGAATTGATTTCAAACCATCTTGTTTTGCCCCCACCCCCAATTTTTTATTCTCCTCTCATCTTGCTTCTCTGCCCCTGAATCTTCCTGGTCTCAGCTGCTTTATCCACTCACTTCCTAAAGCTGAATCCTAGGAATCAACTTGATCTCTTTTCCTCACCTGGCATAGCCAACCCATAAACAAGACCTGTCAACTCTACCTCTGAAATGGACCCTGAAAGTTTCCGAGTTTTCTCACCTGCATTGCCACTTTTCTGGCCCAAGCGATTTATAGTCTAAATCATTGTGAGGGCCTTTGAGTTGCCTCTCTGATTCCTTTTTACTTTCTAATCTATTTTCCAATGATCTTTTTATTACTCTTCTGCTTAAAGGCTGCAAAATTTTTATGTTACACTTAAAACAAAGTCCAAACTCCTTACCTGGTCTATAAATCCTGTGTGATTTGTCCCTGCTCATCTACCTCTATGATTTCAGTTTTGCTCACCGTGCCACAGCTGTCTTGGCCTTCTGTACATTCTTTGAACGTGCCCTATTTTATTTTATCCAGAGCACTTATATATTCTGATAGTTAGTTAACACATTTGTTGACTATTTTTCCATTTGTCCTCTCTAAGTTTAGTAAGTTGGGTTTTTTTAGGATTTGTTCCTTGTTATGTCTCTAGCATATAGCCTAGTGCCTGGCACCTGTTAGAGTAATGAGTTGGGTGAATGATGCCAATATTAGAAACCTGGGATCCATCTACACTCCTCACAAGCTCTTGCTTTCTCCTTGTAATCAGTAGCCAAGTTCTGTAGATTTTGTACTTTTGATTTTTCCAGAATCTGTCTCCTCTTACCTAGCTTTATCACTACTGCCTTGGTAGATGTCATCAGCACTTAGATAGTTTCCAAGCCTCTGTCAAGGACTGACTCCTGGATATAACTTTTTCTCTTCTCCAGGAGGAACCAATCAACTACTCTTTGTGCTACCATAGTATCTCCTGCTTTTGCCATGGAATCTCAAGGCTTTATCACACTTCTACTGTGTTCATCTCTTTGTACTGTATTGTAACCCCTCTGGAGGCAGGGACTAAATCTTTCTGTGTTTTCATTCTCAATATCTGCGACAGTAGCTGGCATGTAGTAGATGTTCAATAAATGTTTTAAGGAAGAGAATGAGTGAATACAAATGAATGAGTCTAGCTATATGTGGCCATATACAAGCAGTTACACTAAAACAGAAACCTAAAATTTAGATGTTTGTTAATGATTTTAAAAAAAGTTTTATTTGTTTTTAGACAGAGGGGAAGGGAAGGAGAAAGAGAGTGAGAGAAACATCAATGTGTAGTTGCTTCTCACATGCCCCCTACTGGGGACCTGGCCTGCAACCCAGGCATGACCCCTTACTGGGAATCTAACAGGCGACCCTTTGGTTTGCAGGCTGGCACTCAATCTACTGAGCCACACCAGCCAGGGCTTGTTAATGTTTTTAACCTTTGAATATAAAATTAAGTTTAAACTTCACCTGTTAAAATTAAATAATGGTTAATAAACTTGCTTTTGAGATTACCATGCTTTCTACTCCAGTATCTTCAGATAGAGCTCTTAATTTTTTTGAGATAATTCTGTACATAAATGTAAAAAATCAGTCATCCTTATATTTTTCTAATAGAGAAATAAAATTAGATAATGTAGGGCAAAGAACCCCAAGATATACACAAGTTTTGGAAAAAAAATTTATTTGCCCCTTGTTTCCTTTTGTGTTTTTAAAATATGCTTTACATATTTAAAACAATTCAGAAAGACTATGAATAAAATGGTTTACACATTTTACGACCCTATTCTAACCTTAGGTGATTTGAGTTTCATTCTTGTTTCTGCTACAATACTCACTCCATGTGTATCTTTTGTGTTTCTGAATATTAAAATCAGTCCATATAGGTTGGTGAAATATTGGAAGCTGTAACTCTACAGTATTTTCAGACAATGAATATACAGTATTATTTTGCATGTAATTTTTATCTGCTTCCATCAAGTGTAACAATATGTTGAATTTGCCATGGGCCTTTAAAGCTTCGATGTTGTGAAGAGCTCTGCATGAAATTTTAAAGAGACTGGACCTTTCATCTGCACAGCAGCAGGGTACCTCACTATAGGTACAAGAAAGGAAAAGAGAGAGGGAGAACATTTCTGAAGCAATAGCAAAAAATAACAGCAGAAGCAATTATTTCATCAAAGGTTATTTTTTTTCCTAGTCCCTATTTTTTTTTTTTTTTTTCAAATTTCTTAGCTGGAGGTTGTCTGCCTTTGCCTTCGTCTCCTGGTATACATTTAATTTGCAGTTCCACATGGTCAAGATGGGAAAAATTCATAAATGAAGAGATATTTATTTAGAAGGTGATGTTATTGATAATAGCATTTAAATGTATTTGCAAGGGATATGCAAGTTGGGAACAATACAAAGAACTAAATGTGACATTCCATCCAATTCTTAGCCTATTTACCTGCTTGGGGATGTGAAAGATGTGTATGTGTCTTCTTCATGACTTTGCTTCCTCCCTTCCCTCCCATAAACATTAGCACAAACTTTGACTGCTCTGGGAAGGGTAAGAGAATTCCATCCTTCCATCTCTGTGGCTAATACGAGCACATTTTCTTTTTATTCAGGATGGGGCTGGGCATTCCTGGCTGTTAGTCAGTTAGTACCAGTTTTTGTGGTATGTACATCATTCTGCTGCCAGTAAGAATAGCCAAAAGAGGCCACCATCTTCCTTCACTGTGATCCTAAGAGATCATCAGAATGAAATGTCCAGGCTACCCCATTGCAAGGATCTGAACCTCTCCTTAAATGGAGTTTAGGAGTCCTCCAGAGAGCTGTATTTTTGGAGTGGGATGATCATATCTTCCTCTGAGTATTAAATGTGGTATTTTTTCCTGTTCTGCTATTTATTCACTTTAGTATTTGGTGACTTGCCCTAACTTCTTTTTAATTTTTTCCCTCTTCTCCAGGGTGCTGAGAAGATTTATAAAATATATGCTTGGGCTTTGAGGTTTTTGTGGAAAACACTTCTCATCTGAGTTTCCTATTTATGCTGTAACAAGTTACTATAAACTTAGTGGCTTAAAGGCGTACATATTTATTCTTTTACTGTTGTGGAGGTCTGAAGTCCAAAATGAGTCTTATGTGGCTGTGTCAGCAGAGCTGTGTTCCTTTTAGAGGCTCCAGTAAGGGGGTGGAGGGTGGAATATATTTTCTTGTCTCTTCCAGCTTGTGGAGACCCTAAGCTTTCCTTGGCTTATGGTCCCTTCCTCCATCTTTGAAGTGCCAATGTCTGCTTCTATGTCCCCATCTCCTCCTTGAAATCCTTGACTTCATCACATCTGCAAAGTCCCCATTACCATGTAAGGTAATATATTCTAGAGATTAGTATATATGTACATACACACACACATGTGTGTATGTGTGTGTATGCTAATCTTTTGGGGAGTATTATTAAGCCTACCACCCCCTTCAACATTACACTACATAATATTTTTGTAATTCTCATCCTGTTCCTACCTATCCACTTGTGGATGCATACTTCATTCTATCTTCAACTAGCAATAACTGTAAACTTAAATGAACAAGAGAGAGAAGTTTTGGTCTCATCTCCAAAGTTCATTCTAAGAGTCAAACAGTGATTAACTTCAGGGGACTAAGTTTCTTTCATGTGTGGTTCCCTAATATTTGGGACTATTATCTCTGTATCTTTAAGATATTGAGGAAGCAGAGTTTTAGGGTTCATCACTTTAGGTTTAACCTGATGCCTGGAGGTACAAATATTTTAGGCTCCAAGCTATCCTAAACTTCCTCAGTGGGAGAAGCTATTTCTTCTTTTCTACGCATATTTATTAAAGATCTCTCTTCATTTGGGGGGCAATCCCATCTCTGACCAACTGTTCAGTTTCAAGAAGATCTCTCTCTCCTTTTCCAAATGTAGTCACTCCATCCTTTGTGTTCCTGTAGCACATTGTACATGCTTTTATTGTAAACCTTATCTCTTAGGATTGTGATTATTTGTGTTTTCTAATAAATGGAATTGCTTGAGGGCAAGAATCTTGCTTATTTACCTTTATGTTTTTCCCACTAAAGTGCTGCTTAGCATAGATTAAACATAGTTTTCTGAAACAGTGAATTACTAAATATTCTATAGATTGAAGCCCAAACCTTGATTACAAAATCTCCTTTAGTCCCCCATCTCCCTACTTCATGCCCCCTTTTTTCTGTTTACTTCATGCCCCCTCCATGTTGGACTGCTTTCTATTCTCCAAACGGCATTCCATTTTATTGTTAAATCTGTCTTCCCACTGTGCTAATGTACAAACTATTAACATTTGAGGAGGCTTACTCTGTGCTCGCCTCAGTACAAAGCACTTTATGGGCATTTAACCTCTCAATACTTCTATGTGGTTTACATTTTATTTATAAAACATAACTTTCTCCAGACCACACAGCTAGTAAGGAGTAGCTCTGGGGTTTGAACTCAGTGGCTCAGGTCTGGAGCCCTTGTTGATAACTATCACTGCCTCCTGATAATAGGCTTCTATTCCAAAGGGATTGCTTAGCATTTCTAGAAAACTCTGCACTCCCTGTGCCCATCATAATGCTTAAAAGATCTACATCTATTCAGAATTGAAATTTGAATGAGGGTTTTAATTATGAGGGCTCTTTAATGATTTTAAGACAGACTTTTAAGAAAATACTAAATATAGCCATTCAGGAGAACTCATAGAAACCTATGCCCAGCCACATGACCCAATCAGCCATCACCATGAATGCCTGCAATTTGATTTCCAAAGAAACAATAGTCATTATGTCAGTGAATAGAGCATTAGCATTCCTTTCCTTCTATTTCACTGGTGTCCAGACTTTTTGTTTAAATGAATGGAACACATTCATCAAACAATATCATGTGGATCCCAAATATATAACATAGACATATGTGAAAAGTAGATGTGAATTTTTCTATCAGTGTATTCTGTCAGAATTGTTCCATAAATCCCTTTCTCAAGTTTAAGGACATAGCACCCTTTCCTGTAACTTCTTTTGCCTACTCTAGTTGCTCCATATCTTTTTGTATTAACTCTGGATATGTGGGGAGAATCTGGTTGGCCTAGGTTTGTGATGCATTTGTGATATATTTATTCTTCACTGATGTATTGTGTCAATCATTTAGATTGTGTGAATTCAAAATAGTCCTAAAATGGCAAAAGTTAGTTGAAGTATATCTAAAGAACTGTAGAAGTGCCAAATTGGAAAAAAGCTCACATAGGGCTCAGGGAGGAGCTATTTGTTTTCTTAAGAAGCCTCTTGGGTTGACATTGTCTTCAGTGAATCCACATCCAGGCCCTGAACTTTATTCTGCCAGGCTGAGAAATCTGATTTTGTCCACACATTGTGTGGTTCAGTAGATGTGATGGTTGAACCAAATGGATCCCTGGGTCAGGGTCCCTGCTTTTCGGGGTACATTTGAAGAGGCACTATTAACATGTGCTTCTCTGCAGCCTTTGTTCGATGCTTGCATGGCTCAGCAGTGTTTGTCTTAATTGACCCGTTACATCCATAGCTATATTAATGCATTCAGCAAGAATATAGTCGAGTATTGCCAATCCAGAAGCATTTTTGCCCTGTTACAGGAAAGAGTATACTATGTTAGTTAAGAACATAGGTGTTGAATTAAACAGGGCATGGCTGAAATTCCTAGCACTGCCATATATAAGCTTTGCGAGCTTTGCTAATTTTCTTAACCTCTCTAAGCTCAGTTTTGCTTGAATAAAACAAAAACAACTGAGGGTTGCTGTGAAGATTAAGTGAGATGCAGTGTGTAAAAGTCCTCAGTGCTCGACACAGGAGGTATTGGTGATTGCCAACTGCTAGTTTTGTTATTATTTTAGGTGGCATCCCATCTCTCTCTTCTCTGATCCAGTTTGTATTGATGTTCAGGTTTAACTTTGAGAGGCTCATCTTGTTTCTCTTCATTTCAGATTCCAGGAGGATTCTTCATTGTGCTTCTGTGAGGCTGAGCAGGGGTCCCCAGCACACTATTTCCTCTTCCCTGCCATTGAAGAAGTCATGTTACAAGGGCGCCCTACGGCGGTCCCTGCTCACATTTGCGTGCAACACCGACCAGTGCCCTTCCTTGAGCCAGGGTAAAACTGGACACCTCTTGCATAGATGCATGGCTTTTTTTCCGTTCTTCAGTTGAAATCATCTATGCTCTGCCTCCATCTGCTGCTCAGGTATGTGTAATATAAACAAATTATATACATATCACAGAAATCCATGCTTTTTGGAAATTCAAATGATATATAAGTGTAAAAATGTATTGTCTTTCTTCACACTGCCAACCACATTCCTCCCTATTAGTGTATATCATTCCAGCCATTTTCTATGCATTTATCTACTTATTATTTAAAAGATGATATTACACAATTCTTTGGTGACCTGACTTTTTAACTTAACATTTCTTGATCTTTTTATGTCAGTATGTACAAATCCTTCACATTCTTTTAAATTTTTGCTTAGTTTTCAGATATGGGTGAATCATTATTTTTCTTGAAAGTATTGATGAATATTTATATGTCCAGTTTTTAATACTAAAACAAGGTTTCAGTGAATATTTTGGGGTTAAAGGGTTAACATTAAGATACTTCCCACTGTCCTTCTAAAAGCTATGCCACATTTTTCTCCCACCAACAGTGTACAAGAAGGCCTATTTCTACTTGTAGTCATATCTCCAATAATGGATAAGTATCTCCTTGTTTTAATTTATATTCTTCTGATTACCCGTGAGGTCAAACATCTTTTCACAGATTTTTTTTACCTTTGTAATTCTGAATACTGTCAATTTATATCTTTTTCACAGTTTTATTTTGGGTTATTCACCTTTTTATATTGCTTTACAGGCACTCTTTGTGTGTTATAGATTTTAGCTTTTTGTTAAATATAACTATTTTCTCCAGTTGCTGTCTTTTATTTGTATTTTTGTATCTGACTGTATTAGATATTTTAAATTTTACCTAGTTTGTTTTTGCTTTCTTATTATGAAATTTATTACATTTGTAAAGGAATGTAAAAGTTTAAAAACTATTCAATATCCTTTGTGGTGAAACAGGCTATTTTCAAATCAAACCAACAAGTATTTATTTAAATAGCAATAATCACATCTTGGACAAACCTCATTGGCTATGGTACTGCCACTGCACAAACCTAGTATCAAGTATTTATTTAGTATTTACTATATGTTTAGTGTGATGGATAATAAAAAAGAAATATAAGACATAGCTTCTGCCTTCAGGGCATTTGTACTTAGGTATACTTTTGAAAATCATAGTAGGTATTATTTAGCTAAGCAATGAATTTCATTACAGAATAAAAGTGTTATTAAAAGGAACTAGGTCAACAGAATTTATACACTAGTACCTGGTAAAGGCTATGACCATCATAGTAGAAACTTGAATTGGAGCTTGAAGATTGGGAAAGATGTACTTATGAGGTTATAGGACCTGTATCAGTTATCTATTTCTGTATAACATCACCTCAAAGCTTAGTGGCTTAAAAAGTTACTTAATTTAGTTCATAATATTGCAGGTTGACAATATTGGTTGGGCTTAGCAGGGCAGTTCTGGCATGGGCCAGACTTGACTAATTTTGACTGGGCTCACTTGTGAATCTGTAGTCAGCTGATCAGTTGCCTGTGCTGACTGGCTTATTTTGGTCACATCTGGGACAGCTGAGATGTGTAGGCCCTTTTGTCACATGGACTCTCAACCTCTGACAGGTTAGCCTGGGTTTGTTCCCATGGTGGGCATAGAATTTCAAGAGTTTGAGAATGGAAACTATAAGGCTTCTTGAGGCCCTGGCTCAGGATTTGTATACTGCCATTTTTGTGCATTCTATTGAAGAAAGCTACAAGACCAGCAGAGAGTCAAGGGGTGGGAAAACATACTCTACCTCATCAGGGAGATGTTAAAGCATTGTGGCCATTTTTGCCAGCTACTGCAGAACTCCAATTCAGACTCGTGATTACTGAGTGATTTAATCCTTGAAGTTATGTGTGATGATCATGCTTAAAATCTATCTCTCTTTGACAAGACCAGGTAGGAATATAAATTGCAATAGAGTAGAAGTCTACAAATGCCTTTTTATCTTGGCCAAATGTGTACTGACTTTTTGGGAACTTTTCTTTCATTTTATTTTTAAAATGATAATTAGGAATATAATGTGTGGATTTCTAGACTGGCCAGAATGATCTATGATAATCTTGCTTCCCACCCCCTTTCTTAAACACATACTGGAAGAGTGAAGGAGATGTGGTTTTAGTTCTGGCAATAAAAGCCATGATCATGAATGCAAAGCATTAAATTTAAAAGAGGCTGCACATCACAATTTTCCAGTATTAAAAGACCAGCTTTTAGTCTTGATTTCTTGCATTCATCTTTATTTTCAAGTTAGTTGACTTTACTTGCAATTTATGATTTAAACGATTTGGTATAATTCTTATCTTATTTTGGTCTTAGAAACAATTCTAGAAATTCCATCAATTCTTGCTTTTACTCTTTAGAGGTGGCCAATAAGTTCTTTCTCGAAAGGACTTTCTCTAAGGTTCTCTCCCTTTTAGTGATCATGACAGCTTCTTAGTTCAGACAGTAAATGTGAGGTTTAGGCAGAGCCATATAGACCTGCTGGTTCATGTCTTCATAAAAAGTTGTGATCTCTTGGCCAAACCCTTAACTCTGAATGAGTTAAGTGTGAGTAATGTCAGGGTGTAACCAAAAATACTATATATAGAGATGGTGCTTTTTATTATTCTACATTGTTTTCAGTTCTTTCTTTCTTAAGGAGGAGAGACACTTAAGACTTCTATATAGGTATACGTAAAAAGCCTGATTTCCTTCTGATTTTTGTACATGTACAAAATGATGCTAATTAAAATAAATATGCTGTTCTATAGAGGAGCAGTGTATTACGGTGGAGTTGTCTGTGAATGCTGGAGCCAGAATCTTGTTTGAATTAGGAGGATGTCTGCTCAGTTAAGGCACCCTATGGAGATGTATAAGGCCAGAGTTTCTAGCAGTCTGTACTGTCTTTATTGAGAGACATATTTATATCTTCCAGACTAGTAATTAATCACTCAGTGGGGTTTTTTTGGGGGGAAGTCATGCACTCACAGAGAATCTTTTTGTTCTGCCAGGAACCACAAAGCATGGGCACAATTAAAATGCTGATTTAATTTATTATATTGAGGCATGGAACAGGAATGTTTAAATGATGTTGACAGGGCCAGAATTTCAGAACCACCTTTTTAAAAATAGAAAACAAATGCTTACCCCCTTAAATTAAATTATATTAATAACATGTTTCTGTAAGTTGCTTGGAAGCAAAATAAAGCATTTGACAGTAATTAAAATTTAAAGATGTTGTATTATTTGTTGTTAATGTGCACTCTTTGTTAGGGGAAATAATTTCAAAGTGATCTATTTATGAAAATTAAATGGGGGAAAATTGCCTATTGAGCAAATGTCTCTTAATAAGGCCATTTTTGTTAGAACTGTGGATTCTTAAGTAACTAAAATGTTTTTATATTCCAATAATGGTTTCTATTTTTGATCCTCTCAAAAATTGTCTTTGTTACTTGACTTTTGATATTTCTACACAGAATTTCATTGTCAAGGGGCTTATAAACTCTAAAAACCAGGAAGGCTTTCATATATCTTGGGGTATTGGGTAACATGTATTTGCAAAGAGAATTTCATCTGAAATCAATGTGGTTAGTCACTTGGACCTCCTCCAAATACCTCTGCAGGACTAGAAGCCAAATACCTCTGCAGGACCATTAGCAGCCTCTAACCAGCTCTCCTCTAATGAATGCTGTGTTCTGTGTCTCGAAACGGCACTTTCCTGGTTTCACACAAACTAGAAAATGGCATGAGATAATGGGATAGTTGTTTGCCCTGCTGTACCACAGTGAGGGGGAGTTAATAGAGTCACCTCTGTGTGGACCTCACATGCAGATACTATTCTGTAAAGCTACATATCTCCACTGCCTTGGGGGAAAGATAGTTTCTGACATAGGTTTAGGTTTTATTTGCTTTTGGCATTGGCACAGATGCGTTTGATTTGGGCTTTCAAAGTTGATATCGAATAAAATTCTTAGATGATGTTAAAATGATGCGTTCTTTCATGAATGAAATAAACAATAGATGATGGCATGCTGTTTCTTACCATGTTACAGCCATATTTGTGGACCTTGATAGTGCAATTACAGTGTGGAAAGTAACTGACCCCTGTTGGTCTTGATAATTCTGGTGAGAGGAGTGCAAATTGGATGGAAGAAATGGAGTAGTTTATCTATGTGTGTTTCTCCACTGGTTAAAATTAAAGCAGTAACAGTGAAGTCGATATTTATTTCATGAACATTTATGTGGTGAGGATTTTCTTCTGGGAAATGTTCCTGGTTTTGTGGAAAAACTCTTGACTTAGGTACTAAATAATAATTAACTATTGTTGATATACTGTTTTTCTTTCCTGTCTTTATTAATTCTCCATGTCCATCTAGTCACCAATTCCCGTGTATTCTGCTTTTTGAATTTTACGATGATCTCCCTACCCTTTCCCTCCCTGCTTCACTGCCTTTCAAACTGCCATCATTGCCAACCTGTCTTTGTTTGTCCGTCTCCCCTACTAGGCTGTAAACCATCTGAAGATGTGAATCATATCTTATTTGACTTGGCCACAATGTCTAACATATAGTAGATGATCAGTATATGTTTCATGTATAAATAATGCCTTTTATATAAACCATTTAATTCAGTCATTCTCAACCAGGGGATGGGGGTGATTTTGGTCCCCAAACTCCAAAAAAGGACATTTGGCAAAGTCTGCAGACATTTAGGTTGTTACAGCTGTGGTGTATGGGTGTGTGTGTATGTACAGTACTGGTATCTTGTGGGTAGAGATCAGACATGTTGCCAAGCATTCTACAATGCATAGAATTGCAGCAAAGAATTATTGGGTCCCAAAATGTCAATAGTACCAAGGTTGAGAGACCCTACTCTAATTTAATTTTCAAAATATTTCTCTCAAGTAGATGGATAGGCAGTAGAAGTTTCTTTACTTTAGATATGGGTAAACACATTGAATGATTATCCCAAGTCCACCTAGCTTAAGGAAGTGACAGAACCGGGACCTGAATCCCTTGATTCCACATCCAGATAATGACTACATTATTTCAATTACTTAGATGCTTATTGTGATTTTTGAGTTTAATTATCTGGAAAGTTGTCTTAGATTTTGTCCTTGGAAGTCTGTTCATATTTTACTTGAAAGTAATAATCAGAAATTAACATTTGAGTTAATTGAAAACATTTGAGTGCTTATTTGAAAGGTATCTCTCCTATAGAGATTCCTTTAGTTCTGATATAAAAAATTTGAATTTCCCAGCCTTGTGTCTTTCCACGGAGTGTGGGTTTCTTTGGCAAAGTTACTGAATCCATACATGAATCATAACATAGTTCTAGAAGATTGACAGTATTAAATATTTTTCAGTTACTAAAATTAAGACCTGGAGTACCTGAATTGGTCACTAGATGTTTTGAGCTAATGCGTAATTATTTTTTCATGTAGTACCTATGTTCGTTCTGGGATTACACAGCTGCTTTAAGTGCACAAATACGTTTATCACCTGAGTTATAGGTTTGAAATATAACCACGGTGTATCTGAACCTAGACCACTATATATTGTTTAGCCATTATGTCTCTAGAAATAGCAGAGATGGAATAGGAAAGATGTAGATAACAGTAATTAAATTGGTCAAGGGGAAAAACAGTGTTCTTTTTAAACAAAGGAGACAAAAGTTCTGTCTGGGGTGCAAGATTTTGAGGGAGAAACAGATATTTAAGACATAGTCTCTTTCCTTAGGAGTATATTCAAATAGATAAGTTGTATGCATATATGTATCAAAACTAATTAATAAGACAGTATCAGGGTCAAATGAATGGTAATAGCCGGCAATACAGAAGATGAAAAGTATCTTATATTGGTGAAGTCTGGGAAGGAATTAGCCACTAAAAGATGTAAAGCACATATATTTATTCCAAGTTGGAAAATGTAAGTTATAAGTATTAGTCAAAGAATAGTTTACAATAAACTATTCTAGATAGTATTTTATTTTTTTATATTGACAAAAGAAATATAACTCTTTTCCACAGTCTGTCTTTATCTTCTTCTTGATAACCAATGTTATGCAAAGGTAAATATCTTTATGGAAAGATTTTATTTACCATGTAAAATTCTTTCTGTATTATCAATTCCTGATCTTTGCAGGTGCTGAAATTTTCTGGGTTTCTTAGGGCTCTGTGCCACATCATGAGAGAATTGTAAGTACTCTCTCTACAAAAATCCTTAAAGCCTCTTGAAGGAGAATTTAAAGGATATTTAGAAGAATATAAAACACCTTTTTTCCCCATCTTACCTTTGAATGTCATTCTTACTTTGAATATAAACTTGTGGTTCCTTCAAAATTGGGATAGATAGCTATTCAAGAACAGCTGAGTCAAAATGGTGAAAAAACAGTCTTAGAGGCAGATTGAGAGATGTTTTCAAAATTATGAAAAAGAATGCCTATAATAGAAAATTATATATTAGTTCATAATAGTGAGGAAGGTGTCTTAAAGTTATTCCAATGGGAGGCAGAAGTAAAATTGCTAATTGACAGCACTTCTGCTTTATCTTTTTTCAAATTAAGTTAGTATTAGGTTGAACCATGAAATTGCTGTTTTTCTTGGCCAAAATGGTTCAATCTAATAGTAGCCAAATATGCCTGAAACTGATAACTCTCCAATTTTGAAACTAGCAGTTGGAGAAACATTATGAATACATTAGCAAAATGTATTATAAATATTAACATGTATATCATAATGCTTATATACATAAGTATTATGTATATTAACAAGGACATCACACTCATAAAAAAATGTATCCCCTTCAAGAATACCAAAATTTATACAGGTTGGACTGATTGCACAAGAGTTAAACTATCCATCTGATTCATGGCAGAATATAATAATACTTCATGTAAAAATTATAAAATTGAGAAATCTCAAGTGAGCTGTAGGAAAAAACAGGGAACTTGGTGATTTCATCCCTCAAAAACTTATTTTAAAAATCTTTCAATCCAACTTGTTTAAAGTTATGCATTTAGCAGGGATGTTTGAACATACTCAAAACAGCAAAATTAAACAGACCTTGAGGTGACGTTATTTTCCAGAAATATTACACAATTTTTTTAGTTCATGGAATATGGCAGCTTAAAGGATTGATTTTAAATTTCAGACATTTCTAAATTATAAATACTAGAAACTGTAGTTTTCAGATGACTTGAAATCTTTTATTTGGCTGAATGAAGGAATACAGTATCTCCTTTCAGGTTCCAGACTTTTTATGTTTCTTAGTGTCCAATTCTGTCAAAACCTGCTTTCAGAAATAGATCTGACAGACTCATGCACAAAGTAAAATGTGAGATTTACTTGGGTCTACTTTCTGAAACAGTGAAGGGACTAGAAGCCATGTCACAAAAACTTCACAAAAGTTGAAGCTACCATGATTGCTTGATGTAGAGAAAGAAAGAAAGATGGGAAGGAAGGTGGTAGTGGAGGGGGAATATATGAAATTGAAAAGGCTGCTGTGAGATAATGCACATTGAATATAGCACAAAATATGCTACCTGATAATGTAATGAACCATTATAATGAAAGCTATAATTATAATAATGAGGGAGAAGGATTCAGTTTATGGTTCAAAAAATAAGAATAGATTAGTGGTAGATCCCAGGAAGGTAGATTCTAGTTTGGTCAAAGAAAAAAAAAATTGAATAGCTCTCCAAAAAATGAAATGGGCCATCCCAAAAGAGGACTTGCCAATCATTGCAGTGGGTGTAGATAGTCTAGATCTTTCATTCCCAAATCTGGTCACACATCAGAAAACCTGGGGGAGAGGTTTGCTAAAACTACTCTGTTGGTTCTGACTCAGTAGCTCTGGGTAGGACTTGGAATCTGTATTTCTTTCAGTGTCTAAAATAATTTCAATGCAGCTGATCCACGAACCAAATCACCACTTGATGAGGATATCATGGGGGGAATTTAGGCATTAGGTGGAAGATTGGGTGGCCATTCCATTTCACTAGATACATGTTCAGGACATTTTAGAACATGAAATTTCTGTCCCCTTACAAATGTTTTATTTAAAAACAGTTTCAAACATACAAAATAGTTGAAAGAATTTTACAGTGAACACCAATATGCCCACTAGTTTCTGTCATCAACAACATTTTACTATACTTCTTTTATTACATACCTAGTGAAGTAAAGCTTATATGCCATGAAATGCACAAGTTTAAGTGTACTGTTCTGTGACTTTTGATAAATGCATGCACCTGGATACCAGAAACCCCTTTCAAAATGCAGAGCATTATCATCAACTCAGAAGAGTCCCTCACACTCCATCCCAGGCAATCTCTAATCCATGTCCCTCCCAACCCCCAACCAGGGAATCACTGTGATTGTTTCCTACTTTAGATTAGTTTTACCTATTCTAGATCTTCATATCAATGGAATCATCCAGTATGTGTTTTTTTAAGAATTCTTTTTTTACTTAGCATGTTTTTGAGAATTGTCCAGATGTGTTATGTATCATTTATTTTATTGCTTAGAAATAACTAAATATTTTTTAGTGTTTATAATGTGCTAGGCAAAGTATAGATGTTAGGCTCACAAGGGTGTACAAAAGAAGCCTAGATCCTCTTACTCTGATGGTGCCTACAGTTTTGAGGTAAAGACCTTTAAGATTCCTTCTAAACTTTAGACATGTAAATATTGTATCAGAGATATCTTATTTATTTTTTGATGTCCTATAAACCTTCTGCACTCAGCTGTTAAGCAGCCCAAGATATCTTGACTTAAATGCTTTAGTTTTCCTGATCTCCTCTTTCCTCTCAGTAATAGAAGGCACTAAATCAGTCAGTACAATAAATAGGCTCATGGTGAATAATCATAGTTCATTCTATCTATTAATTTTTATGGACAGCTTCAATATATCCAAAGAAAGCAGAGGCCCATAGACTTGATACTTATCTCTGGAGAACTAGGGGTAGGTAATATTTGACCAAATAGATTATATTCCCTTACAAAGGGAAGTGGAGTTGGGATAATTATGGAGGATTTCCTTAGTTAAAAAAATATATGTAAATGACCTAAGTGATTTAGAACCAAATGATCCAGATAATCATAATTATTTCAGACTCACCTTTTAAACTTTTTCAGTGAGAGGTTATAGATTCTGAAAATATAGTAGATTGAAGAAGAAAGCAATAATGGACTGTGAATTTAGGTTTTTTAAAAATATTTTATTGATTATACTATTGCAGTTGTCCCATTTTTCCTTCCCTTTATTACCCTACACCCTGCAACCCCCCCACCTCCCACCAGCATTCCTTTCCCCACAGTTCATGTCCATAGGTCCCCCTTAGTTCATGTCTATAGTTCAAGAAGACTTTTGGCTTCTCCATTTCCTGTACTATTCTTAACCACCCCCTGTCTATTTTGTACCTACGATTTATGCTTCTTATTCCCTGTACCTTTTCTCCCATTCTCTGCCCTCCCCCTCCCTGCAGATAACCCTCTATTTGATCTCCATTTCTGTGATTCTATTTCTGTTCTAGTTGTTTGCTTTGTTTGTTTTTCATTTTTTTTAGGTTCAGTTGTTGGTAGTTGTGAGTTTGTTGTCATTTTACTGTTCATATTTTTGATCTTCTCCTTTTCCTTAGATAAATTTCTTTAACATTTCATGTAATAAGGGCTTGTGATGATGAACTCCTTTAACTTGACCTTATCTGGGAAGCACTTTATCTGCCCTTCCATTCTAAATGATAGCTTTGCTGGATAGAGTCATCTTGGATGTAGGTCCTTGCTTCTTATGACTTTGAATACTTCTTTCCAGCCCCTCTGACCTGCAAGATTTCTTTTGAGACATCAGCTGATAGTCTTATGGGAACTCCTTTGTAGGTAACTGTCTTCTTTTCTCTTGTTCCTTTTAAGATTCTCTCCTTATCTTTAATCTTGGGTAATGTAATTATGCGGTGCCTTGGTGTGTGCTCCCTTGAGCCCAACTTCTTTGGGACTCTCTGGGCTTCCCAGACTTCCTGGAAGTCTATTTCCTTTGCCAGATTGGGGAAGTTCTCCTTTATTATTTGTTCAAATAACTTTTCCACTTGTTGTTTTTCCTCTTCCCCTCTGGTACCCCTATAATTCAGATGCTGGAACTTTTCAAGATGTCCTGGAGGTTCCTGAGCCTCTCCTCATTGTTTTGAATTCTTGTTTCTTCATTCTGTTCTGGTTGAATGTATATTTCTTCCTTTGTTTCCAAATTATTGATTTGAGTCCCAGTTTCCTTCCATTCACTGTTGGTTCTCTGTATATTTTTCTTTATTTCACTTTGCATAGCTTTCACTTTTTCCTCTATTTTGCAACCATACTCAACCATTTCTGTGAGGATCTCATTACCATTGTTTTGAACTCTGCATCTGATGGGTTGGCCATCTCATCATCACTTAGTTCTGTTTTTGGAGCTTTGATCTGTTTTTTTTTTTTTTTTCATTTTGGCCATATTTCTTCATCTTGGCATGCCTGTTATGTAGTAAGGGGTGGAGCCTTAGGTATTTGCCAGGGCAGGGCAACCCATGTAACTGGGTTGTGGCACTGTATGTGGAGGAGGTTCCCGAGAGGGAAAAATGCCACTTGCTGAGCTCTCTGCTGGCTTTCAGTTTCTTCCCCTACTACCCAGAAGCACATTGGACCCTTCTGGTGCTGATTCCTGGGTGGGTGGGTTGTATAGGTTGTAGGAGTCTGTGGTTCTCTCCAACAAATTCTCCTGTGAGGCTGGGTGTTTCTCCCACTGCCACCACCCCCACAGATTTTTATAGTCAGAGATTTTGAGGCTTTCTTTTCCCATGCTGGAATTCTAGGTTGTGTGGCCTGTCGCTCTCCTCAGTTGCTCCTGCCAGTTTATCTGCATGCAAATGTGGGACCACCAGCTGCAGCCTTGCCACACATCCTCTCTGCCTCAGCTGCCTGTCTCCACCTTTCCTATTAGTCTGGATGATTATTTCTTTTTTAACTCCTTGGTTGTTGGACTTGCATACAGTTTGATTTTCTGGCAGTTCTGGTTGTTTTTTGTTTTTAAATTTGTTGTTATCCTTCTTTTGGTTGTGCAAGGAGACAAAGTATATCTACCTATGCCTCCATCTTGACTGGAAGTCTTGAATTTGGGTTTTGTATGGGTGTTGTTGAAATGGTGGAAATCATGAGCTGTCCATGAGCTGAAGTACTTTCCATGCCAGGGCCTATGTGTGAGGCAGGATGTGCCTTCCCCAGTCTTATCCACGTGAATGCATTGCTGGGACAAGGACCTTGGAACCAAGCAATGGTTAGGAAGAATGAAGATATGCATTGAAACCAAGGGGTGAGGCTGATGAATAAATAACAGGAAAATTGAGAGGCGAGATGAGGTTGAAGGTATATATTAGATTGGGACACTGAGCAGAACATTTGAAATGGAATTATGGTTGATCCTCATTATTCATAGATTCTATACTTGTGAATTTTCCCACTTGCTAAAATGTATTTGCATCTTTAAAATCAATATTCACAAGTGCTTTTTCAGTCAGTTGAGGATGTGCACAGAGTAACAAAAAATTTGAATCACCCAACAAAACATCTTCCCAGCTGAGGCTGAACAAACTAAAAGCCCTGTATTCTTTTCTCTGTGCTTATGATGTAAACAAGTGTTTTGTTTTTTGTAGTCTATTTAGTGTCACATTTCCCACATGTGTGTGCTCTTTGTTGGTGATTTTGCTGTTTAAAATGCTCCCCAGCTGTAATGCTGATGTGCTGTCTAGTGTTCCTAAGCACAAGAAGGCTGTGGTGAGTCTAACAGAGAGAACACATGTATTAGATAAGCTTCATTCAGGCATGAGTTATAGTGCTGCTGGCTCTGAGTTCACTGTTAATGACTCGACAATATATATTAAATAAGGTCTCTTTAAAAGCAGAAACACATAAAACAAGATTATGTATTGATTGGCTGATGAAAATGCAACCAAAAAATCACAAGAACCCAATTCTGTATTTCCCTTAGGGACAATGATTCTGTATTTGCTAATTCAATGTTTGTAGCAACTTTATTGAATGTAAGCACCATGAATAGTGAGGACTGACTGTAATACCTTGGGTGGGTCAAAGAAATAGGTTGGCACTTTAGTGTTTCTCATCTTTTACGCTCAGATCCTTAGAGTTTTCTTAGTGCTTATTTTCTAGAGCACACTGGCAAATGCTAGTTTTTAGGATGCTATCCTACTTTTTGTAAATTAACTATTCTACTTGTATGAGAAATTGGTAGGCTGAACATTCCATTTATTTAAACATTCTACTAAACTACTAATTTTGGAATTATACTCTTTGATTTTATAGATGTTTTTGTATGAAATTTGCTGCATTTTTCTTAAATATAATTCTAGTAAAGAATGATTTACATACCTGGGAATATCACCTTTCTACTTTGACTTAGGTAGAGATTTGTTTGTTTTCATACCTTTTAAGATTACTCCTTGTCCAGAGCTTGACTACTGGGGCTAGAATTAGAACCTGGTTTGTGGCTTATAAGGAAGATTCTAGAAAGTTTGTCTGAACAAATGTAGAACTTAGAAGAGAATAGGCCATAGACTGGGGAGTAAAGTGACTGTGGAGGAACCAGAGAGATGAAGAAGTAGATCCGGGAATCTCAAATATAACCATGGGCTGGGACAGACGGGAGGCCAGAGAGGTGAAGCTGAGGGAAGGTATTTCCTTATGAGGAAGAAGCAGAAGTAAAAATAGATATTTTCCTGGACTCTAATGTCAACAGGGTTTGTTGTCCCTCCTTTATTGCTTCATCAAAGAAAAGGGTCCGTTGGGGTATCTTTCCCAGGAGCAGCAGATGTGCCACTGAAAAGGGCTCTTTCAGATTTTCTATCCTGCCCCCAACTGTCTTGTGACTATGAGTACCTAGTGGATGCTCTTAGACTGTGAGTGGAAGACTTCCTTTGTGTCTGGGGCTCAGCCCACACTTGCCTTTTAAGAAGTCACTAAAATATTGGCTGATTTCTTCTTTTCTTCTTATCTGCTTTGGAGAGTAACCACTTCTTTCTACCTTGCTCTACCAAAGGCTACGAAACAGTTTGTGCGTCCAGTCTCTCTTTGGAAAGGCTTGTCCCTCTTTAGAATTTAGGTTACTTGATTACATTATAATTTAAGCTCTCTAATGGGCTTAATCATAATTAAAATTTTGTAGATCACCTGTCCTTTTTTTTGGTCGCTGTCAGAGTGGGGGCAATGTTCTTTTATGGCCTTCAACATCTTATGGGAAAGGAAACTATGAGTTTCTCTTTTAAAAATTTAATCTGTGTGCATATGTATTACCATGCCAATTAAAAAAAATTTGGGGATCCACTAGAAAGCATTAAAGAACTTGGAAGAGAAACATAACCATACTTTTTTCCTTCCTATCCATAGGTAGTTGAAATAGTTGAAACAATATTAATAGTGTAAACCTTGAACTTCCTGAAGCTGTTTCTGAAAACTGAGTCCTGATATCTTTGAATTCTAATCAGCCCCTATTCCTCCTACTTCCTTTAGAGGAATCAAATGGGAGGATTGAGGGTGAATGCTTCCAATTGCAAATTAGGAAAAGGCTCTAGAAGCTGGGTGAGCACTGTAGGGATTAAGGGAAACTGTAGCAATAACTAACAGCTGGGAAGGGGCCACATGGAAGTAAGGAATAAGGGGAGAGTTTTCATTATAGTGCTTGCATCATTGCACATCAAAATCAGGCAAGATCTTTATCAGGCTCCTATGTTTTTTACATTTTCTGAAGTCTTTCTTTTTAAATTATAAATACTTTTTACTTGTATAGTCAGCACTAAAGTTAAAATAAATAGATATTTAAGGCCACAGTGGGAAAAATGTATTGGAAAGTTCAAACAGAATTCTGAACCTGTATAGACAAGTAAACTTTCTGTGTTACCTGTGAGATATCTTTCTTCTTCTTTAATGCATTTATTATAATTTGATATTCCTAAGAAGCAAATATTCAGTTGTGTTCGAGAACTAGGATTTTGTTTCTATGTGAATACTTAGCAAAACATTCTTGTATTTCTCCAAGTCTAACATGTGAATTTTTTCACATTTTAATCTTTCTGAAATTGGGATGTGTTTTATAATTGATGGATTATCATAACTTAATTGGCATGATTTTTTCTTAATAAATAAAATACTACTGTTTTTTATAATCGATGGCATCTTATATTTGAAGGAATATGCTATTACATAGGCAATTTCACAGATTAAGAATCATAAGCATCTGACTTTCTTCTTTTTGGTGGAAATGGGTATAAATTTCTTGACATTGTCTATATCGATCTACCTACAAGGTAGTACATGCCTGTGTTTGAGATGTTTAAAAATTGTATGTTTGAATATTTAAAATGAACTTAATTATATTAACTTTAAATTCTGGTAGAAAATATAATGCCTTTCTTCCTATAGATTTATAGTATTTTTATTTTTCTCCTCTGCTTTTCATTTTAATCATAATCTCCTTAGAAAGTTGACCACTCTGTTTTTATGCCCCCTATTATTTTTACAGCAACCTGCTGCCTGTGTTTTATATTAATAAAGGGATCCTCCAATATTATATACTCATAGAGAAACAGTGCTCAAATGATGATCATTACCGCGATTCTTCCCTTTTAAAAAGGGGACCCATGTTCAGAGAACAAGATTTTAATGTCATTGCTATGTAATGATGATAGAATTTTATAGCAGGAAAAACTCATTAGTTACTTTATGAATCAAGTTTTGTTTATTCTTATGATAGGCTAGATTATAATTTTCAGTCTTTGCCTTATAGGAATGCAGTTATCTTGATCACAGTATCTTGATATCAAAGGATGACTAAGCCCTACTCTCTTTCTGAAATGAAAGACTTGTGAAACAATAATTTAAAAAACCTTAAGTTATTCATAACTACTGATAGCTTTAATTAGTTAAAGGCAGAAAATAATTAGTTACATTAAATATTATGCACAACTTTGACATCAGAAAGTACCCTCAGATCTTTAAAGGATTTGTTCATTGTCTTTGATGTTGGGGCATAAATGCATATAGCTGATAGGTTAGATAGTTTGGGGACTAAATATTCTTTCTTGCTATGAACATAGAATTCAGAACTCTTCTCTGAAAACCTGTCACTTTTACACAGAAAAATATGGTGATGTAAAGAAAACTTTTTCCTTCTTTACTTTGATTTCAAACATTTTATTTGATTTGGTGACTTCTCTTAGACACAATCTCTATCATTCCCCTTCATATATTCACTATTCTCCCCAGTAACGTGCAGGTTCTTTGACTAGGTATTTTGAATAGACGTGAAGAAGGGCAATAGGTTAGAATTCTGTTAGAGCAAAATAAGCATGATAAAATCAGAGTTTATTGATGCGTATTGAAATGATTGCAAGGGCCCTTTCTTCCAGCCAGTTTGTCATCTTGATTTAAGCAGATTTGGAAAAAAATGTGTACAGAGTCTCTTTCTAGTGCTTTAAGGGAATACACCTAGAACCATGTGCACTGAATCAAAAAATGAAAAGAATTCAAATTAATATTCATGATATTTTAACAATTGGAATGAAAAGAAAGGCCAAAATGAACTCTGACATGTAAATATAAATGAAATGCTTTTGAAGGAGCAATGTGATTGGTGGGAGTTAGGAAGAGGTAAATGTCTGGTAAAATTTGGAGTTAGGGAGTATAGTTTGATTCTTGGCATTAGAAAAGTGAGAAAAATTACAAAGTACCTCATTAGGAAATTTCAGGATATCAGTGAAAAGCTTTAGGTTAGTTGGAGGTGTGGGATTATAAAGAAATGGCATGTTAAGCTCTTATGTCACAGTTTTTAGAGCTAAGTAGAGAATCTACCACAAAATAGCCCTACCACCAGAAAAGCTGCTTCCCCCTGACATTTAATAACTGTAAAGTGTAAATGTATTTGATAGTGAATGTTTATACATCATCAATTGTTTTTAGTTAAGAAGTCAAAAATGAAAGGAAAATAAGGAAGAACGGACCCATAGATGTGTCTGAAGTGGTCTTTGGGGTTAGTGGGTGTTTTTAAAGAAATTCAGAAGGATAACTAACATATCAAAACATGGCACCAAACGGGTGGAAAGTATTTAAAAGCCTAATCACTAAGTATCATGCAACAATTTCAACATTTCTCAAATGTTTAAGACTATATTAAAAATAAATTACAAAGTTCTATGGCTTCAATGCAGGTTCATTCAGAGAAGGAAAAAAAAGCTCTTTGTAAAATATGGAAACCATCTTGAGTCAAACAAATGCCAGAGAAAATTATAATTGTAAAAATGAGATGTCGACTATCGTTATTACAGTGGCTGTGTTGTTTCCAATAACAATTTGGCGTTTTATTTAGTCTGTAACAATCTACAATTGAAATATAAAATAAAGATTTTTCTTTTATTTCCCTCTGAAGTTCTGTGCCAAGCTAAGCAGAACTGAATGAAACATCTGTGGATGATTAAAACAAGCTTTCCTATGGGGTTTTGAATAGAAAGTAAACATGGATTTTATCCATAGTCAACAGCATTTACAAATGTAAAGGGAGGAAGCTACTGAGTTTTTGAAGAATGAGCTGTTAGAGAGGAAATAGAAGTATGGAACAGCAGATGGCGATAATTAGTTCCATATGGTGAAAGGCTTCTATTAAAAAAAAAAGAAGAAATGACAGTGAGCAGCTCTGGTTGGGTGATATTTTATTAAAACAATTTTTGTGTATTATTTCCTATCTTTGTCTTTCTGGAGTAGTTCCATCTCACAAAACCAATCAAATATGACTAACATGTGATATATTTTATTTGGTGGTCTGTGTTCATGCTCATGAATGAGAAAACCCTGTATTAGGGGCTAGCCAGACTGGATACCTACTCATCTCTTCCTCTTGGGATTTTCAATTCTTCAGTCCTCTCTGCTTAACTTTATTTTGGGTCAGTCATAGTTTCTTAATTTCTTGAGGCTATGTTGTTTAGTGCTTAAGAACCCAGGCTTTGGTGCCAGACTGTCCAGATTTGAATGCTGCTTCCCACTCACTAGCTGTTTGATTGTAGGTAACTACCTAACTTTTCTATGCTTATTTTCTTATCTGTACAATGGGGGCAGTTATAATATCTGCCTTAGTGTATGTGTGTGTACACACACACACATATATATTTTACCTTAGTATATTATGTTATGCAACCTAGTGGTATAATTGCTGTAAGGATTAAAATGAACTAATATATGTAAAACAGTCACAAGATTTACCTGGTCCCACCATAGACCTACTTAATCAAAGTGTCTGTACTCCCTTGATCATATACTACTTATCAGTAAATAATTTTTGACTATTTATCTTCACTATAGGCTTGTTCATATAGTCAGTAATTTACACATACTGTTGTTCTATTATAGTATATACGTTCTATAACATTTAGATATTTTAAAAGTGAGATAAAAAATAAATGTAAAAAATTTGAGCATCTTTCTCTCATATCTTAGTGAGTTAGAATTCATAGGTCACTGGTTTAGAATGTATTTGATGAGCTGAACTAACCTGAAAAGAGTAGCACTGAGTTTAGCCAAAATCTTCAGGAAACAACATAGCCCCAAGCACTTTGGTGATCAGTTTCTCCATTCACCATGCATATGCCAAGGCCAAATGTGAAATTATCTCTACAGTTCCCTGTGTTTTTCATTTAAAAAATATTTTTGTTTACTTCTATTCTTTGTTCTTTGTACTTTTTTATGTTGCCAGCCAAGTCACTATTTGCCATTGTGACCTTGACAGTATTTCTCTGTTCTTAGACGCAGATGTCTGTAGCTTTCAAAAAGATGAAATAAGCTCTTTGTTTTTAATTGTTGATAAAGGTTTTCTCACTTCCACTTTATTTCAATTTTCTTCCCAATTGGGAGTGGTTGCAGAAGCTTTCTTAGTTCTGGGTCACCTGTGACTCTGTCTCAGTTATGCTACATCAACATGTAGAGGTGTTAATCTTCTTTTGTTCCCTCTTGCAGCCTTTCTCTAGCTTTGTAATTATCCAAGGTGGTAACAGCTCTTAAGAACATACTCTGTCACCTTGAAATCAAGTGGGTTTTAGCTGAAAATTCAGGCAAGCTCTTAAAGATGTTGTTTGTCTCACCTATGAATAGTGAAGGAGAATTTGAACATGACAGTCCTTAGTTATAATGATATTTAGATGATGGATTCTCATTACCCAGCATAAGGTGGGATGTTGACATTTTATTCAAACATGTAATCCTTGTTATTGAGTGTAGGAAGTAGAGAGATTACTACCTGGAGTAGGGGTAACACAGGATGGCACTACAGAGAAATGATAGAAAGCCCAAAACAATAGCAATAATCATTTTCTACTTTTGGTCAGGTCATTTTTAGAATTTAAATGATGTCCTATGGTACTTGTCTTCATGATTCTAAGTAACTGTTCTGGTTCTGAGTAATGTTTAGGACACACCTTATTATATAAATGCCTTTATACACATTAACATTTATTATATATACTTATCTAAACAAAGTATTTGATTTATATCCTTAGAATCACATTTTGTAATCAGAAGGACTTCATTGTTGAATTAAGGTAAGTTTGCACTTGGGTTATAATGCATAGTCTTTTATACTGTTAATATGTTGAAGAAAGAAAAATTCATTGCCATCTTTTAAAAATTTAAAAAAAATCCTCACTGAGGATATATTTATTGATATTAGATAGAGAGGGAGAGAGAATCATTGATGTAGGAGAGAAATATTGACTGGTTGCCTCCTGTACATGCCATGACTGGGGAATGAACCCTCAATCTAGGTATGTGCACTGACTGGGAATTGAACATGCGACCGTTTGGTATATAGATGATGCTCCAACCACTGAACCATACTGGCCAAGGCTCATTACCATCTTAATGACACCAATTTTGTAGTAAATATTTAAGAACAACAATATAGTGGTACACATTGCTGTTTGTCAGGGAAGATGTTAGAAAAGGGTTTTTACTTAATTTTAATACCCCATATGTACTGTATACCAACTAATAATTTATAAATAATTTGAATACAATAAAACACACAAAAAATATATAGAGAATTCAGTCTTTCAGGGTTCTTGTAGGAACATGGGAATAGGATAGAACTGAATATCCCTACTGCCCCTCCTAAAATTTATATAAGGAGAAAGTGACATAATATAGATTCAAGAAGAAGGGGGAGCTTGGCCTTAGTGATGAGGAGTCAACCATTGAGGATTTGTGGGAAGACCATTTCAGACAGAGTCAATGGTAGTTGCAAAGATCCTGAGGTAGAAATGAGACCGTACTGAAAGAACAGAAGGAAGACCTGTGGGGTTTGATCAAAGTGAGGAATGGGGAGAGTGTTAGGAAATGAGGGTGGAAAAGCAGGCAGGAACCTTAATACACAAGGCTTTGTAGGCCAATGTAATGAATTTGGATATTATTATGATATAATAGATAGCCATTGGAACATTTTAAGTAGAAAAGTGACTGAGTTTGATTTACTGTTTAAAAGTTGTTATTGGGACAATTGGTGAAATTTGAATAAGGTATGTAGATTAGATAATGAAATTATATCAGTGTTAATTTCCTGATTTTTATAATTGTGCACTGTTGATGTAAGGGAATGTTCTTGTTTTTAGGAAATACATCCAGGATTATTTAGTGGTAAAAGGGTGATATGCCTTAGATGCTATAGGAAAAAATGTGTGGAGAGGGAGAAAGAGAATGATAAACAAATGTGGTCAATGTTACTTCTTCTTGGGAATTTTGGGGAAAGGTACCCAGAGGTTCTTTGTTCTATTCTTAGAACTTTTCTCGAAGTCTGAAATGATTTCAAAATAAAAAGTAAAAAAGAAAAAAAATTACACTGACCTGTGTGAGGAATGATTTATAGGTGAGCAAATGTTGGAGCAGGGAGATCAGCAAAGGAATGATTGCAGTGCTCTAGGTGAGCAATGACAGTGGCTTAGATTGAGGTAGTGGCGATAAAAGTAAAGAAAAATGACCAGATTCAAGATATATACTGTTGATTGGACTTGCTCATGAGTATGTGTGGTTTGTGAAGGAAAGAAAGGAATGATACATGACTTAGGGTTTCTTGGCTATGGTGATGCCATTTTCTGAGATGGGAAGACTGAAATTATTCAGAATATAGAAAAAATCATCCTAATCATTTAAGGTTTTGGGTTACTGGGGCTGATGGTAATGGACCTTACAACCTGCTTTTTACAAAAGTTTATTCCTTAATCTGACAAAACTGGAGGTTAAATTCCTATAAAGATTGATCAGTTTTCCTCTATTTCTCTAGTGTGTTCTCTGTCTTTGAAATAATGTAATATTTATTGTAAGAAAATAAACATGCGAGTGGATTGGTGAAAATCCATTACCACATTTAGCTAAATAACTCATATCAGTACCTCACTATTACTGACAAGTCAAGAAGATGATGCAAGAGTAATTACAGAGAAAATCTTCAAGAAAATACATATTTGGACTAAGAAAGTAATAAGGGCTTGTTGTAGTAAATGCAAACAGCATGGAAGTAAAAAGTATACTTTTTCCTCTCTCCTAATTTCGTGCTTCAGGATAAAAGCTTCCATTAGCAGTTGGATGTTGTCCTTCCACACACCTGTCCCTATATACCAGTTGTCAACCCTTTTTACACATGTTCATAAATAACATAGTTTAACTTTTTTTTTGGATAAAAATTGGAGCATATTAGTTATCTATTGCTGTGGAACAAATTCCCCCCACGTGCAGTAGCTTAAATAGCAAGCATTTATTATCTATAGTTTCTGTGAGGCAGAAATCTGGATATGGCTTATTAGCTGTTTCCTCTGCTTTCAGGTTTCTCATGAGGCTGCACAAAAGTATTGGCTGGGGCCATGGTCTTATCTGAAGGCTCAATTAGGGATATGCTTCTAAACTCACTCAATTGGTGGTTGACAGGATTCAGGGATTTGTGAGGCTGTTGAACCTATCTCAGTTCTTTGCCACATGGGGCTTTTCTTAAGGCAGCTCCCAACATGGCAGCTGGGTTCCATTACAGTAAGCAATAGGAAGCCACTGTATCTTCATAATCTAATCTCAGAAGTGATATCCTGTGACTTTCACCATATTCTATTGATTAGAAGTGCATCATTAGAAAAATATCAAATAAACAATCTGACTACACTTAAAGGAACTTGAAAAAGAACAACAAACAAGGGTCAAAGTGAGTAGAAGGATGGAAATAATAAAGATTAAAGTAGAAGTAAGTAAAACAGAGTCAAAACAGAACAATATAAAAGATCAATGAACCCAAGAGCTTGTTCTTTGAAAAGATAAACAAGATGGATAAACCTTTAACAGAGATTCATCAAGAAAAAGAAAGAGAGAGGATCCAAATAAGTAAAATCAGAAATGAAAGAGAAGGAACAACTGACATCAAAGCAATACAAAAGATTGCAAGAAAATATTATGAATTGGACAATCTGTACAAAATGGATAAATTTCTAGAAACATACAATCATCCAAAACTGAATCAGGAAGAATCAGAGAATCTGAATAGACAGATTACAACTAGTGAAATTGAAGCAGTAATCAAAATACTCACAGCAGTAATCAAACAAAAGTTCTAGATTGGATGGCTTCACAGGTAAATTTTACCAAACCTTCAAAGAAGAACTAACACCTATCTTTCTCAAACTATTCCAAAAAATTCAAGAGGAGGAAGACTCCCAAGCTTGATTTGTGAGGCCAGCATTATCCTAATTCCAAAACTGATAAAGACATTACAAAGAAAGAAAATTATAGGCCAATATCATTGATGAAATTAATGCTGACCAGATCCAGCAATACATTAAAAAGATCTTACATCATGATTAAGTGGGATTTGTCCTGGGGATGCAAGGTTGGTACAATATCCTCAAATCAATAAACATTGTATATCATGTAAAAAAAATGAAGGATAAACACCACAGGATTATATCAGTAGAAGCAGAAAAAGCATTTGATAACATTAAGTACCCATTTATGATAAAAACTCAGAAAAGTGGGAATGAAAGGAACATACATCAACATAATAAAGGCCATATATGACAAACCCACAGGGTTTTCAATCGGCAAAAACTGCAAATGTTCCCCTTAAGATCAGGAACGAGACAGGAATATCCACTTTCACCTGCTTTTATTCGACATAGTACTGGAAGTCCTGGCCACAGCAATCAGACAACAAAAGGAAATAAAAGGCATCTAAATTGGAAAGAAAGAAGTAAAAATGTCACTATTTGCAGATGACATGATACTGTATATAGAGAACCCTAAAGATTCCACCAAAAAACTCTAGAACTGATAAATGAATCCAGTAAAGTAGCAGGATAAAAAATAAATATCCAGAAATGTTGCATTTTTATATACTGATAATGAACTCTCAGAAAGGGAAATTAAGATAACAATTCCATTTACAATTGCTTAAAAAAATACCTAGGAATAAATTTAACCAAAGATGTAAAAGATTCGTATTCAGAAAATTGTAAGACACTGAAGAAAGAAATTGAAGAAGATACAAATAAGTGGAAGCATATACTGTGTTCATGGAGAGGAAGAATTCACATTAAAATAATGTCCATACTACCAAAAGCAATCAATGTAATTCCAGCAAGATACCAATAGTGTATTTCACAGAACTAGAACAAATATTCCAAAAATTTATATGAAACAAACAAAAAAAGACCCCAAATAGCCACAGTAGTCTTGAGAAAGAAGAATAAAATTAGAGGAATCACACTACTTGATATCCAATTATACTTCAAGGCCATAGTAATTAAAACAGCATGGTACTGGCATAAAAACAGACATAGATCAAGGGAACAGAATAGAAAGCCCAGAAAACCAACCGATACCTTTACAGTTAGTTAATATTTGACAAAGGAGGCGAAAACATGCAATGGAGTAAATATAGTCTATTATAAATGGTGTTGGGAACTGTACAGATACATGCAAAAAAAACCCAACAACAAACAAAACAAAAAAACTAGACCACTTTCTTACACCCTTCACAGGAATAAAGTCAAAATGAATTAAAGACTCAAATCTTATACTCAAAATCATGAAAAATTTTCAAAGAAAATTTTAGAAAGTGAAATCTTGGATATTTCTTGTAGTAGTATTTTTTTCTGATATATCTCCTTGGGCAATAGAAACAATAGAAAAAATAAACTAAATAGTTTTTGCACAGCAAAGGAAACCATCAACAAAATGAAAAGACAACCCACTGAATGGGAAGAAAAATTTGCCAGTGATACATTTGAATTTATGAATAATTCATACAACTCAACACCAAAAACAACCCCAATAACAAACAATCCAACTTAAAAATGGGCAAAAGACCAAAAAGATATTTCTCTGAAGAGGGCATACAGATGGCTAATAGACATGTGTAAAGAAGCTCAAAGTCACTGATCATCACAGAAATGCAAATTAAACCCCAGTGAGATATAACCTCACACCTGTCAGAATGGCTAACATCAATAAATCAACAAAAAATGTTTTGGAAAGGATGTAGAGAAAAGGGAACCCTTGTACACTATTGGTGGGAATACAGATTGGTGTAGCAACTGTGAAAAACAGTATGGAGTTTCCTCAAAAAATTAAAAATAGAACTGCATTATCACCTAGCAATTCCACTTCTGGGAATACATTTGAAGAACCCAAGACACCAATTGAAAAGAATATATGCACTCGTATGTTCATTGCAGTATTATTTACAATAGCCAAGATTTGGAAGCAGCCTAAGTGTCCAAAATGAGGTGATAAAAAAGCTGTGGTACATTTATGCAACGTAGTATGACTCGGCCATAAAAATAGGAAATCTTACCCTTTGTGACAGCATGGATGGACCTGAAGAGCATTATGCTAAGTAAAATAAGCCAGTCAGAGAAAGATAAGTACCATATGGTTTCACTCATCTGTGGACTCTAATAAACAAAATAAGCTAACAAACAAAATAGAAACAGACCCATAGATACAGAGAACAGATTGACAGATTGATAGCTGTCAGATGGGAGGGGAATGTGGGGATGGGTGAAAAAGGTGAAGGGCTTAAGCAAAACAACAACAACAACAATATAAGATGATATATTATGGAATTGTACACCTGAAATCTATGTAATTTTATTAACCAATGTCAACCCAATAAATTCAATGAAAAAAAGTGAATCACTAGGTCCAGCTCACATTCAAGAGGAGGGTATGACGCAAACGTGTGAATATGGTGAATACTGGGGACCATCTGAGAGATTGGCTATTACAGTGTATATACAGTTATGCAACTTAAGTTTTTCACTTAATAATACACTGTGAATATTATCCCATGTTAATATAAATATATATGCCTTAAGTTCTTAATTGTTGGTTTGTATTTCTTTATATGGATATGTCACAGTTTAATAATTTGTCATTGGTTAAAATTATTTTTATTATTTTCATAGTGAACAACATATGTATTTCTTTGACATTAGTATAAAATTGTTCTAAAAACTTTTTTTTTAGTTTTTATGTTTGTAACAAAATTGAAAAGGTACAGAGATTTCCCATATAATCTCCACCCCCACACATGCATAGCCTCCCCAATTATCAACAAACCTCACCAGAATGATACTTTTACCTTAGTTTACTTTGGTGGACATTCTATGGGTTTGGACAAAAGCACAATAATATATATCTATCCTTATAATGTTATACAAAGTATTTTCACTCCCTTAAAAATTAGTACTTTTTTCTTCCTTATGTTCCAAATCATTGATTTGATTCTCAGCTTCATCCCCTCCATTGTTGGTTCCCTGTAAATTTTTCTTTATTTCACTTAATGCAACCTTCATTTCTGCCGGGGTCTTTTTTATGCTGTTGAAGTACCCAGTGAGTTCTTTGAGCATCCTTTTTTTTTTTCAAAGATTTTTTATTTATTTATTTTTAGAGAGGGAAGGGAGGGAGAAAGAGGGAGAGAGAGAGAAACATCAATGTGCAGCTGCTAGGGGCCATGGCCTGCAACCTAGGCATGTGCCTTGACTGGGAATCGAACCTGCGATGCTTGGTTCGCAGCCCGTGCTCCATCCACTGAGCTACACCAGCCAGGTCTTTGAGCATCCTAATAACTAGTATTTTGAACTTTGCATCTGATAGGTTGCTTATCTCCATTTCATTTCATTTTTTTTTTGAGTTTTCTTTTCTTGCATTTGGGCCATGTTTATTTGTCTTATCAATTTGGCAGCCTCTCTGTATTTGTTTCTGTGTATTAGATGGAGCTGCTTTGACTCCCTGTCTTAGTAGCATGGCCTATTGTAGAAAAGGCACCTATAAATCGTGTGGGGTGGAGCCTTAGGTAATTGCCAGGGTGGGTCAACCCACTTGACCACTTTGTAGTTCTGTAAGGTCTCAGAAAGGGGACCATGCCACTGCCTGGCTTCTGGAGGTTTGCCCAGCACTCATCCTATTTCCAGTCACTTCATTGTTGCGACTGGTGCCCTTCCAGCTGTTGCCCTGGTGTTGAATTCCAGAGTGGGGGGGTTTGCCTACATTTTAAGACCATGTGGGCCCTTTAAACAGTTTCCTGAAAATCCGGCAGTTTCTTCTGCCACTCTAGCTTACACTGGTTTTTACACCCAGAGGTTATAGGGATTTATCTTCCTGGCACCAGAACCCTGGGCTGTGTGGTTTGGCCTGGGGCTTGGCTCGCTCACTACCAAGGTATCCCTTGCTCCTAAAGTATCCCTATTTTTGTCTACCACATGTGAATGTGGGACTGCCCATGCCTGTTCTGCTGCCACTTCTCCATGCCACACCATGCCTCTCCACTCATCTCTGCATCTCTGCCCCTCCTAACCATCTGGATGAATGTGGCTTCTTTAAATCCTTGGTTGTCAGACTTCCACACAGATCAATTTTTGGACACCTCTGGGTGTTACTTGTTTTGAGATTTAGTTGTAGTTCTTTTTGTGGTTGCGTGAGGTGAAGCGTGTCTACCTGTGCCTCCATCTTGACTAGAAATCTTGGTCATTTATTTTTATTTTTTCCACATTTTTTATTGTTGTTCAAGAACAGTTATTTCCATTTTCTCCCTACAACTCCCCCCGACTGCAGCCATCCCCACTTCCCATCCTTGATCCTACCTGCCTTTGGTTTTGTCCATGTGTCCTTTATACATGTTCCTGAAAACCCTTCTCTCTTTTCCCCCATTATCCCCTCCTACCTCCCCTCTGGATACTGTCAGTTTATTCTCAGTCATTATTTTTTTTTTTAACTTTGAACCTGCTTATCCCTCTCTGTTCCTACTCGAACTCCAATAATTCTCACACTGATTGTTTAGATGGTATCCCATAGATCATGTAGGCTTTCTTCATTCTTTTTTTCTTTGTTCTCCTCTGACTGGTTAATTTCAGTTTCTGTGTTGTGTCTCACCGATTCTTTCTGTTGGTTGATACATTCTGTTACTGATGCTGTCTAATGCATTTTTTCATTTCATTCATTTTGTTACTTGGCTTTAGAATTTCTATTTGTTTTCCTTTGATTTGTCTTTGTTAAACTTTTCCTTTTGTTCATTATTGTTTTCCTGATTTCACTTAGTTGTCTTTCTGTGTTTTATTGTAGCTCATTAAATTTCCTTTAAATGGCTGTCTTGAATTCTTTATCAATGATTTCCAAGGCTTTGGGATCGGTTGCTAAGTAGATTATTGTGATCCTTTGGTAATGTTATATAGTTCCTTGATTTTTCATATTTCTTGAAGCATTGCATTACTGTCTTCACATTCGAAGTAGCAGTCATCTCCAGTTTCATTAATTGCCTTCAGGAGAGAAATACCTTCTGTCAGCTCTAGTAGTGATTATGTTTCCCAGGGACTCCCAATCATGGTCAAGAGGAGCTGGAGCCAGTTCATGGGTCACTGCAAGGTCCACATCTCGGACTGAGATCTGTATGCCAGTTACCAGATGCATGGATAGGTGAGACTGCTCCGTGATCCATTGCCTGTGGTGCTGGATCCCATAGCTCCTACAAGACACTTCTGCCTGTGGAATGATGCTGAATTATTATTGTGGGGGACAAAATAAGGGATGTCTTATTTTTTTTTTGATGCCGACATAATTCCTCATCTCATATATTTTGATGTGTTTTATTGTCATTAATTTATTTTTAAAAACCTTTTTATTATAAAAGTTTGTAATCATTACAAAAGTAGAGACTAGAATATCAAAGCTGTAGTTTTATACCAGCATTTTTCATAAATATGGCCAATATTGTTTATCCAAAACATATTCCATCAACCATTTGGATTATTTCAGAGCAAAGTTAGACATATTATTTTATCTATAAGTATTTTTATTTGCATCTCTAACAGATTTGATTTATTAAATAAGCATCATTATTCCAAATGAAAAAGTAACAAACATTCTTCATATCATTTCATTGCTAGTGTCATTAAATTTTCCCCACTTAGGAAATTTAAATACCATTAAATTTTCCTCTCTTATCTCATGAACATCTCTTTACACTTGGTTTGTTTGAATCAGCAGTCAAATAAGGCCCATGTATGGAATTTGATTGGTATGTCTCTTTTTTTTTAATACTATATTTTATTGATTATGCTATTACAGTTGTCCCATTCCCCCCTTCACTCCCCTTCCCCTGCACATCCCCTCCCACCCACATTCTCCCCCTTTAGTTCATGCCCATGTGTCATAAATTCTTTAGCTTCTACATTTTTCATACTATTCTTGCCCTCCCCTTGTCTATTTTCTACCTACCATCTATGCCACTTATTCTCTGTACCTTTTTGCCCTCTCTCCCCCTTTCACTCCCCTGTTGCTATCCCTCTATATGATCTCCATTTCTGTGGTTCTGTTCCTGTTCTAGTTGTTTGCTTAGTTTATTTTTGTTTTAGGTGTGGTTGTTAATAACTGAGTTTGCTGTCTTTTTACTCTTCATATTTTTATCTTCTTTTTCTTAGATAAGTCCCTTTGACATTTCATATAATAAGGGCTTGGTGATGATGAACTCCTTTAACTTGGTGATGATGAGCCTTTTCTGAGAAGTGCTTTATCTGCCCTTCCATTCTAAATGAAAGCTTTGCTGGATAGAGCAATCTTGCATGTAGGTCCTTGCCTTTCATGACTTGGAATACTTCTTTCCAGCCCCTTCTTGCCTGTAAAGTCTCTTTTGAGAAATCAACTGACAGTCTGATGGGAACTCCTTTGTAGGTAACTGCCTCCTTATCTCTTGCTGCTTCTAGAATTCTCTCCTTCATTTTTACCTTGGCTAATGTAATTATGATGTGCCTTGGTGTGTTCCTCCTTGGGTCCAACCTCTTTGGGACTCTCTGAGCTTCCTGGACTTCCTGGAAGTCTGTTTCCTTTGCCAGATTGGGGAAGTTCTCCTTCATTATTTGTTCAAATAACTTTTCCACTTGTTGTTTTTCTTCTTCCCCTTCTGGTACCCCTATAATTCAGATGTTGGAACATTTAAAGATGTCCTGGAGGTTCCTGAGCCTCTCCTCATTGTTTTGAATTCTTGTTTCTTCATTCTTTTCTGATTGGATATTTCTTTCTTCCTTCTGGTCCACTCCATTGATTTGAGACCCAGTTTTCTTTCCATCACTGTTGGTTCCCTGTGCATTTTTCTTAATTTCATTTAGTGTAGCCTTCATTTTTTCATCTAATTTGTGACCAAAATCAACCAATTCTGTGAGCATCCTGATTACCAGTGCTTTGAACTGTACATCTGATAGGTTGGCTATCTCATGGTTGCTTAAAAGTATTGGATCTGGGGCTTTGATTTGTTCTTCCATTTGAGCCTTTTTTTGGGGGGGGCGGTCTGGTTGTGCCATTTAAGTAGTGAGGGGCGGAACCTTAGGTATTCGCCAGGGCAGGGCAACCCAGTCACTGGGTTGTGATGTTCTATGTGGGGGCGGGGTCAGAGAGGGAACAATGGTGCTTGCTCCACTCTCTGTTGGATTTCAGTCCCCTCTGCCATTTCCCACAAGCAAATTGGGCCCTTCTGGTTCTGGTTCCCAGGTGGGTGGGCTTGTGTATATTCTAGTACCTTGTGGGTCTGTCCAGTGAACTCTCCTGTGAGGCTGGGAGTCTCTCCTACCACCTCAGCCTCCACAAGTGTTTTCAATCAGTGCTTTTAGGCTTTATTTCCCAGTGCTGGGGCCTTGGGTTGTGCAGTCTGTCTCACTACTGTTTTCACCTGGTTTATCTGCATATTAGTGTGTGACTGTGGACACCCAGCTGCCTTGCATGCCTCACTGGGTCTGCTCATGGCCTCCCTGCACCCACGCCCAGGGTCTGCTGCCTGCACCCTGTGTGCCCTGGTCTGCCAGCCACCGCTTTTTCCTGCTGTGATCCCTCTCTACTGGCCGCCGACTCTGCCCCTCTTATCAGTCTGGATGAATGGTTGTTGGGACTTCCATACAGTTCAATTTTCTGTCTGTTCTGGTTGTTTTTTTTTTGTTTCTAAATTTTTGTTGTCCTTAATTTTGGTTGTGTGAGGAGGCACAGTGTGTCCACCTACACCTCCATCTTGGCCAGAAGTTCTGATTGGTATGTCTCTTATGGTTTATGTCAGACCTTCTTCATCCTTTTTGTTTTTGTTTTTGTAATGTAGTGGGCATTTGTTTTGTAAAATTTGGCTGAGTGTATCCCCATGCTGTTGTTTAAAATGTTCGCTTGTGCCTATATTTCCTGTGAATTGTTGGTTACAACCAAAGTCTTATTCAGATTCAGGTTTGAGTTTAATACTTTTGGCAAGTATCTTTCATAGGTGGTGCTGTGCACTTCCTATTACATCATATCAAGAGGCTTATAATGTCCAATTTTTTCTCCTTATGATATTAAGATAGATTAGTAGCTCAAGTATTTCCAGCTTGATCCATCCATTATAAGGTTCCTCATCAGTCTTATCTAATGGTTTTAGCAGCCATCCATGATCCTTGCTCAGATACATTATTTCATTAGGTGTTGCAAAATGGTGAGTTTCAATTCTATTATTTCTTTATAATAAATGATTATTATAAATGATTACTCTGAAGTAGATTTCGTACAGAACAGGATCAATTCTTGAATCTTTTATTTGCCATTTTTTAGAATGAGTTGATGCTCTAGAAACCTCCAGAAATGAGCAATTTTAAAGTATTACAATTGCATAGATTTTAATGTTTGATGTGTTTTAATCCATTGTAGCCATTATTTTTTTTCAATGTTCATATTGTCCCATCTTTGGCAGTGGGAGGGCATTTGCATTGATTTGTAGTTCCATTTCATGTGACCCTTGAACTCTTTCATAGTTTTCTTGTTTTCTGGTGCAATAACATTGCCCCAGATCTGGAATCTGTCATGTCTCCAAGAAGTTGTGGTTCTTACCAGTGGGAATCATCATTAATTTCTAAATAGTCTATGCTTTCCTTCTTAGATGTTGAGTTATTCAGAACACTTTTAAAATTTCTGAGTGGTTAGTTTTTGGCTTTGCTTTTGTTGTTAATTTCTTTATTTTATTTTCCCTGTCGTAAAAAAATGTATCTGTGTGATTTTCTTTATGGCTTACCATTGTCATTACCAGTTAAAAATGTACTATGAATATTTGAAAAGAATTCTATGCAGTTATTAAATAAATTCTTAAATTGTTATTCATAAACATTACTTATTTTTGTTTACTTATCTGTAGATTGTTAAGAGAGCTGTGTTTAAAAACAAATGCTATTATAGTGGTTCATCAATTCTTTCATTTTCTAAAATCATAGTTTACTTATTTTGAAGGGTTATGATTTAGTGTATAATACTGGGGTCTAGAGAGAAAATCTAATTATTCTCATCTGTAAGATGGGTAATTTAAAGTAATAGAAGATTAAATTTTCTTCTCTTTATTAAGGGTTTGACCCCTACAGAGCACAAACATAAATGTTTGCTGTTGTAAAAGAGTACTTGGATTTTGCCCTGGCTGGCGTAGCTCAGTGGATTGAGCGCGGGCTGAGAACCAGGCATCGCAGGTTCGATTCCCAGTCAGGGCACATGCCTAGGTTGCAGGCCATGTCCCCCAGCAACCGCACATTGATGTTTCTCTCTCCCTCTCCCTTCCCTCTCTAAAAAAATAAATAAATAAAATCTTAAAAAAAAAAAAGAGTACTTGGATTTTGTTGGTAGCTTCAGGAGAAGTAAAACATGTCATGTTTTAGGAATTGTAGTGCTAGTTAGTATATGCAGTAATTTAATAGTGTAGTGAAATGCAAATATTTGAGTGAATAAATACATAAGAAATTATTGGACAGTTATCAATATAATTATTATTGTTTGTACAATATAATTATTATTAGTTACACTTTTTCTTTAATACTGCTTCTTGGTAATGTGGTAGTCTCAAGAAAACAAAGATATTTGCAAAATGTGAGTGCAATAAGCATTCCTTCTCAGTTGTGCCTTTTCCTTCCATGGAATGCTCTGAAATTAAAAGAGTACATTAAGAAGGCCCAGTGTATTACCTGAACACCCCATGGTAAGGCCAGACTCACTCATGCCAAGATAGGATGTGTGACAGACAATGTTCACGTGACATTTCAACACACTAGGTTCTGGCTGAGTCAAGACAGCCTGCCACCTATGAGTCTCTTTTCATTTCAGCTGTTTAAAAATACAATTTCACACATTCTTTCATTTTATTAAAGAAATGCTATGCTTCCAACCAAGGGGCCTGCCTGCCAGGTGGAATTATAATTATGCCTGGGCAGTTTGCAGCTGTGCTTAGTTATAAAGCTTTAACTAAAGAAAATAGAATTTGAGTGCTTTTATGCATCTCATAATATTTCCTCAAATCAGTATATTTATATGACAGTTAAATAATTTCTAAGGAGCTTACTGACATTTAAACTTTTTTTTTTATCTGAACATTGAAAACTTAGTACTAAAAATGACCTTTTTTCTTTGGTTATCTTTCAGCAAAACTAATCATAAATTATTCTTTTTCTTCTTTTTGGCAAGAGTATAATCCATCTCTTTCTTGACTCTGCTTTTTCCCACTCACTACCCCCAATCTATTTGCAAATCTACTGGCTCTGGTTTGAAATAGATCTGGGATGCAGCTTCTTCTTACCCTCCCTGACTATTACAACCTGAGTTGAAGCTGCATCATCTCTTGCCAGGACTGCTGCAAACACTTTCTATTTAGGCTCCTGCTTCCCTTCCATGATGTATTCTACATCTAGGAAGAATGCTTTCTTGAAAAGGTAGATCATGTTATGTTTCTCCTCTACTCTAAACCTCTTGGTGTCTCTTCTAGGGTTGTTGCCATGCTCCACGAGATCTTACTTGATCTGGACCTCTCTGGGACTCTGCCCTCATTTCCTACCTCTCTTCTCCTTGCTGCTTCCATCTCAGCTGTACTTCCCTCCTGCTGGTTGTGGATACATTGAGCACTATACCACTCCAAGGATTTTGCACTGGCTGTTCCCACCACCTGGAATATCCTTCTATACATATGTGCATGGTTTGCTCCATTACTGCATCCAAATAAATTGCTCTTTATCAGGGAGGACTTCTTAAAACTGTCCCTTCACCTCCTGGTTACTGTCTGTCTCCTTACTTAGGTTGATTTTATTTTTCTTAGCACTTAATAGCACAATGATGTGTTTGTAGTCATGTTTATGAAAGTTCCAAGAGAGTCTAGATTTTGTTTTGTGCATGCTGCATTCCTATGCATAGAACAGTGCCAGCCGTATCATTAATGTCCAGTCAGTATCTGTTGAGTGAATACATGAAGGCCAGTACCAGCTGTGTCTCCCATACTTGTACTTGGTGTCCTAGTTCTGAGAAAGTCGTAACCCAAATTCATGCTTCCAGAAAGCTGGATACGGAAACCCAGAGCCATTTCTGTGGGATTACAATCTTACAGTGTACCAAATGGCCTGTTGAATAATAATTTCTCACTTTTTTTTGCACAATGTCATACCATTGACATGCCCTTTCCTACATATTATCTTACTGAATTTCCACATTTTTTTTATTTCTTAGGTGAGAAAATAGACTAAAAAATGTGGCGTAATTGGTATTCAAATTCAGGTTTTCTTAAGCCCAGAGGATTTTCCCCACCTAACCAAATAAAAAAAAATGAAAATGTTTGGGCACTTTTTATTTGGATAGCCTTTTCAGAATTTTAAGGAAGTTGACATACTTTTTATTTTAGAAGAATTACTTTAGGCATTAAAGCTTATTGCTGTTGGGATTTGAAATGTCCCCAGTTATTTAAAACCATCTCTAGCAATAAATAAGGTAGGGAGAGCTTATTCCCAGGATGGGTTGAATACTTCTGCTTGCTCACAGCATGGTAGCTGGTTTCACATGAGGCATTTTGGAGATCAGACAAGGGCTGTAAATCTCTTAAAGCCTAGCTTATGATGTACAATGTCACTTTCACCACATCTGGATTGGTTCTAGGATCAAAGTAGGTCCCAGGACCAGTCTAGATTACAGAAAAGTGGAATAAACTCTACCTTTTGATAAGGAAGTGTGTCTCATTGCAAAAGGTGTATTATGGTGGTCTTTGGAAACATAACCTACCCCAAAAGTCATCATGAAAAACTGTCATCATTTTACTACCAGTAGAGAATGAAGAGCTTAAGACAATGATGATAGTCACTATTTTTGAAAAATTGTGGATTTTCTTTGGTGTACAAGGTGTTGAAGAAAAACTTCACCTCTGAATAATACCCTCCTCACTGGGTATGCCATTAGATCTAAGAGATTTATTGTCTCTCTTAACTTATTGTCCCCCAGCATTGATAAAACACTTTCAAAAGAAAAATAGCTATATTATGGAATTGTGCTGAGTTCTTCATATTTCATACATGTAGCTGGTAGTGTACTTTGCAACAGGATTTAATGAAACTTATTTTATGCTATGTGTCACAAGGAAGCATGGACAAGTAAATGTAGACCATCATCACCATTCATTTTGAATAGTAGAATATAATTCAAGTTAATATTGTAATTTGTGCTACTAATACATGATCTTATGTTCAATAAATCCATAGAAATAGAGAACTGACCTTCTATTACAGAAGAATAGTCTTTCAAATTAAAAACCAGCAACCATATACAGGTGGTTTTAAATCCATTATTTTTCACTAACATTTATTTAGATATACTTCTAGCACACTATTAGGCACATGGTAAGGCACTGCATAAGTAATTGAAAATATTGGATAGTATAATATCTACAAAATCATTTCATTTTATCTTAGAAATTTCTTTGTATGGGTAAGAAATGAAATACTGTGATTAACTAATTGTAGAGTCTTACTAGGCACTACCATTTTTACAGACATATGCAAACTATATACATTTAATGTATCTAGTCATTGTTTTAACTTTCACTTAACACTATTTTTAATTTGTAATATTCTGGCCTCATGTATTAATTTCTTACCCTATTCTATCTCCCCCAGTTCACTCTCCACTCCTTGGCAGGACACTCTGTCTGGAATTGCTGAGTTAACAACTTCCTCTGCCGTGATCATGTAATTCTAATCTTTACCCTCACGAGAGAACTTTTTGTGAATTCTAAGCCCATATGCAGCATATTCCATTTTGCCTCTGAAGTTGGTTCCAGACACGTGACAAATGTGGCCAAACTATTTACAACAAATGTCCACAGGAGCATTCATACTAAGTGACTGGGAAACTGGGGTTGATTCAGAGAAAAGTTTCTGTTTGACTTGACTGTCATAAACAATGAGATCACAAAACTAAATACTCCACATCTGGCTGTCTGGATCCTTACTTGCATGGATATTTCTGGAAAGAAAAAAAGGAGCCATGTGGATCAGTCAGCATCATATTGTTCACATAATTACAATATTTGCTAAGAAGTAAAAAAAATTCTTGGTTGATTCTTTGGATAAGTTTCATTTCATGAAAAGTAAGAAATTGCTGTATTTTGATCTGCATTGTATAGGCAAATGAAAGTGTTTGGCTATTTCAGTATGACATGAGAGTACTTGTGATAGAAGTAGTTATTAGGTTTACAGGGTACAGTCTTGGCTAACTGCAAAAAAACCCCAGTTGCTTAGCTGCCTCATAATGTATAGCTATTTTGGTTTTTCCCTTTATGCAGGGTATTTTCTTAAGCTGGCATTTAATTAGAAGAGACAGGAGTTTGTCCACATTCAGAAATTTCCTCAATATTTAATTTTATAATAAATCAGGTATAATGCCAAATGGATTATGTCCTTATGCATTAACCATTCACATAGTTAAAACTTAACTGGTAACCATTGAGTCATGGAAATGTAATTTAGTTAAAGGTAAAAGGAAATGAGAATTCTCCTAATAATAGGTCTGAATATGTGTTAAAATATATACATTTTTCTTTAAATACATTTGCATTAGGAATAAACTATATTTGTTAATCCTTTAGCATACCATTTGCACTTCAAATACTTTTTCTCTCCTTATAATGCACAGTAATAAAAGGTAATATTATATTTGGAAGTATGTTGGCAAGGGAAACTGGTAGACTTAATCCAATAACTTGGAGCACCTTGGAGAAAAGGTGCTATAGAAACACAAGGAATTATTATCACTATTATTATTGTGTTGTGCTGGAAAACCCACCTGCCCTTTGTGAAAGCTGGATATTTAAGAAGGAATGCAGAATTGCTATAGCAGGAGTTGAAAGCATGTCACATTTTGAAAAATTTACCCAGCTAAGTAGTAAGAAAGAAATTTAAAAAGAAATGGCTTTTCAGATTTCTTGTTATTGTTCTTCATTTTCAAAGATGGTATTATCAATTATTTTCCAAGTATAACATGTAAGTGATAATTCCAATTCTTGGCGGTATTAGAGGTCAAACTGGAAATAGGATTTTCTAAAATAGAAGTCAACATTGAAATTTATATGCAACAGTCTCCAGGATGCACAGAAGGGTATATAGTATTACATTAATATTAAAACACTTGTGCATAGGGATCGTATACTTCTGTACCTTGGCTTAGGATGTATCAATATTAAAAAGGAAGTAAGTGTTGTGGGTAAGAGGATCATCTCTGTAGTTAGATTGGTCTCCATTCAAGTCATGGCTACTGGCTCTGTGAACTTAAAAAAATCATTAAACTGTACAGCCTCTGTTTCTTCATTTATATATTGAGGATAATAAAATCACACCAAGACCAGTGCCTTATAGGTAGATGAGTTCTCAGAAGTGGAGGCTGTCATCTCAACTAAATGTTACCATCATCCTAATTCAGGTTATAGTTCTTAACTGAATTATTACCAATGTATTTATGTTATTTCTGTATCATGAAGATCTTAAGCTTTTACTTTCTGTTGCTCCTCACTCCAGAGATTGAGAGTAAAGAAAGGTCATGGAAATTCTCTTGTTTTGATAGCTATTAATTATTACATTTGAAGGTAAGAGGGAAGTTATCAATAAAATAAACATGTTGATTTGATGTAAGTTTCTACTACATCAGTATAATTTAAGGGGATCAGATGTGTAAGTTAAATGCATGTTGGTTCATTAACCAGTATGTATCTTTTTGATTTTATCATTACCAGTGCTATAGTAATATTTCCTTGGATATAGTGTTGTTAAGTGATCTGGTTAGGGCTATATTTTCAAAATTGCTTTAGCAATAATTTGGCGTATTTACCAGGTATATCTGCTTATTCCAATCATTTTAGTTATCCTACAATTGACAAAGCAGAAGGAAACATGCTTCAACTTTTTTTTGTAGATATCTTAAAAGAGGGTATTTTGATGTTCTTAGTATCCTGTGCCTGAAAATATTTATGAGTGCAAACATTTTGCATGTCCAAGTATGACAAACATATTTAGGGTATTAGACCAATTATTTAAAACTATGTTGGCTCAGCTACATATCTGACTACAGCTTTGATGAAAATACTGGACTAATATTGGAAGTGGCTAATTTTATTGTTGTGGACTGCTCATTAGACGTGTCCTTATTCAGATGAGAGAAGTGATGAACCAAGTTTTTATTTCAAGATGGTATTTAAATTGATCCAAATAAAAACCTTAAGATGGCTACATTTCACTGAAGACCATGTACCTACCTTCTTTTTTAAAGTAATATTTGTTGATTCCTCTTATACAATTTTACTCACGTCCTCTTGTTATATATACATGCACACCCACATATACTCATTTACTTTGTTCTTGCCATTCTCTTTTGTTTAAATTATTTATTTATTCAGTCAACCTTAATTTTTCTCTTGTCTTCTCCCTGCTGGTGTCAAATGAATTCCTTTTTCTGTAGAAGCTCAGCAGGAAATGGATTAATGCAGCTGTAATATAACTAGTGTAGTGTCAGGATGCTGGGGCAACCTCCATATTTGAAAAATAAAAGAATTGAAAAGTATCCAGCAGCTAAAAGTCAGAAGGAAAACATCTTATGCATCCACCAAAGATGTGTTTGTACCATCTCTAAGGTATCCTGTGAGGGAATCATCCTCCTCATCATTATCATCATCATCATCTTAAATGATGATGAAACAGGCATAAATTCTGAGTCCAGGATATGTTTTAATACAATTCAAGTTAGCAGTTCACAAGGGACATGGAATATTTGAGGTGCATGATTGATATGAATAAAAATGTGACGTTATCCCTACCCCATTCACTTATATTATTTCCAGCAGTGAGAACCACCTCAAAAATTCATCTTCCAGTGATAAAAAGAGTTCGTGTTTCTAGCCATCCTTCATCAGTGTCAGGCTGTGATGGTCGGCCATTGCATGGCTATCCTTGCTGCTGAGGCCAAAAGCAACTTAGAAATGAAAGGACGTCCATTTTCCATCCTATTGGGTCACTCACTTGCCAACAGTATCCCTTCCCTTCACCCTCATGACTAGGATTTGTGAAATATCTGATGTTTAAAAACAAGATTGCTTACTCTTGCAGTTGTTATTAAATTCTTTTCCTGGGCTATAATGCATAGGCTTTGATCTAAAATCCTATCGTTGCTAGGACTTGTGTGATTACTATAATGTGTACTCCTCTTTTTGTTATTCCTATAGGGAAAATAAACCCCACATTAGTTCCATATTAGTACCTGACTTGGAGAAGTTAAAAAGCACCAGAAAAAGGTTAAACAGAGTCAAGTACACGTAAGAGAGCAGTGGTTATTAGTGTTCAGGGAACCATTAAAAATTTCTGCTTATACAGAAGAATTTATTGGTGCTCCTGCTTCTGGCTGCTTTATGCATTTTAATAAAGAAGTAGGGTGTGTGTGTGCACACACATGCACTTAAACACATTTATGGCTATGATTGAACAGGGGCTTTAGTTATTTGGTCTGTCACTAATTTCATCTTTTTCCCCTCTTTTCCACAAGTGTCTCTCTTTAATTTTCAGCTTCTGAAAATTCTGAAAATCCTTCAGTTTTATTTTTATTAAGGCACGGCAGAAGGAATATATCTATTAAGTCTATATATTTTCTTATGACACAAATTTTTATACCTCTAATAAGAAATTTTAAAAATGTAACAATATAAATGAAACTAATAGTGCAAAATGGTTTCTATAGTATGAGTGCAAGTATTTAAAAGCTTTTGTAAAAATATTTACAAAATAAGTAAAAAATAAATCACAAATACACAAAGAATGTTAAGTACTCACAAAAAAGTCAATGTCAAAAGGTAAAATTGAATGCCTTTTGACTTTTGGCCAAGGTGGAGTCATAGGTAGATGCCTCCTCACACAACCAAAAGAAGGACAACAACAAATTTAAACACAGAAATATAACCAGAACTGCCAGAAAATCAAACTGTATGGAACTCTGACAACCAAGGAGTTAAAGAAGAAATATTCATTCAGACTGGTAGGAGGGGCAGAGACAGGCATGCAGGACAGAGAGAAGGCACAGCAAGGCAGTGGCTGGTGGACCAGGGTAGGCAAGGTGGCGACTGGCAGACTGAGCACACATCTGCGTGTGGTTAAACCAGGAGGAACAACTGGGGAGTGAGACAGACTGTGAAACCTAGGTTACAGAATCGGAAAAGAAAGCCTCAAAACCTCTGGCTGTAAAAATGTATGGGGGTTGTGGTAGTGGGAGAAACTCCTAGCTTCACAGGAGAGTTTGTTGGAGAGAACCATGGGGTCCTAGAATGTACACAAACTCATCCACCTGGGAATCAGCATAAGAAGGTCCCAATTTGCTTGTGGGTAGCAGGGAAGTGACTGAAAGTTAGCAGAGAACCCAGCAAGCAGCATTATTCCCTCTTGGACCCCTCCACCACATACAGCACCACAACCCAGTGATGTAGGTTGCCCCACCCTGGCAAATACCTAAGGTACTGCCCCTTACAATGTAACAAGCATGCTGAGACAAAAAAAATATGGCTCAAATGAAAGAACAGATCAAAACTCCAGAAAAAAATGCAACGAGGTGATGAAGAGATAGCCAACCTATCAGATATAGAGTTCAAAACACTGGTAATGAGGTTGCTCATAGAAATGGTTGAGTATGGATACAAAATAGAGGGAAAAATGAAGGCTATGAAAAGTGAAATAAAAATATACAGGGAACCAAAAGTGAACGGAAGGAAATTGGGACTCAAATCAATGATTTGGAACCAAAGGAAGAAATAAACATTCAACCAGGACAGAATGAAGAAATAAGAATTCAAAAAAATGAGGAGAGGCTTAGGAACCTCTGGGACAACTTTCCAACATCCATTCCATTCCAACATCTGAATCATAGCGGTACCAGAAGGAAAAGAGGAAGAGCAAGCAATTGAAAACTTATTTGAAAAAATAGCTCCAGCTGTTGTGGCTCAGTGGATTGAGTGCTTGTCTGCAAACCAAAGAGTCACTGGTTTGATTCCCAGTCAGGGCACATGCATGGATTTTGGGCCAGGTCCCCAGTAGGAGACACATGAGAGGCAAGCACACATTGATGTTTCTCTCCCTCTCTTTCTCCCTCCCTTCCCCTCTCTCTAAAAATAAAAATAAATGGTTAAAAAAAGAAGAAAAAATAATGAAGGAGAGCTTTCCCAATCTGGCAGAGGAAATAGACTTCCAGGAAGTCTGGGAAGCTCAGAGAGTCCCAAAGAAGTTGGGCCCAAGGGAGCACACACCAAGGCACCACATAATTACATTACCCAAGATTAAAGATAAGGAGAGAATCTTAAAAGGAACAAGAGAAAAGAAGACAGTTACCTACAAAGGAGTTCGCATAAGACTATCAGCTGATGTCTCAAAAGAAATCTTGCACGTCAGAGGGGCTGGAAAGAAGTATTCAAAGTCATGAAAGGCAAGGACCTACATCCAAGATGACTCTATCCAGCAAAGCTATCATTTAGAATGAAAGGGCAGATAAAGTGCTTCCCAGATAAGGTCAGGTTAAAGGAGTTCATCATCACCAATCTCTTATTATATGAAACGTGAAAGGGACTTATCTAAGAAAAAGGAGATGGTCAAAAATATGAATAACAAAATGGCAATGAACTCACAAGTATCAACAACTGAACCTAAAACAAAAAGAAAAACTAAGCAAACAACTAGAACAGGAACAGAATCACAGAAATGGAGATCACATGGAAGGTTATCAGCAGGGAGGGGGAGGGTGGAGAATGGGAGAAAAGGTACAGGGAATAAGAAGCATAAATGGTAAGCACAAAATGGACAGGGGGAGGTTAATAATATAGGAAATGGAGAAGCCAAAGAACTTATATGTACGAACCATGGACACAGTCTATGTGGTGGGGGAGGGCAGAATGCGGGTGGGAGGGGGGTGTAGAGTAGAAGGGATTAAAGGGGGTAAAATGGGACAACTGTAATAGCATAATTGATAAAATATATTAAAAAATCTTTTCTTCATATTTTTAGCTCCTATATGTTTGGTGAAAGTTAGTCTATGAACATTAAATCATCTTTAAAAATTCTATCTTATTATCATATAGTTTTACTCTTTATTTTATTTAGTACTTAAATTTATATTTTATCTTTTTTTGCTATTAATGTTGATATTCTTACTGTACTTTGTTTTCTATCTTCAGATCTCCTTGACAACTCCTTAATTTGGTTTTATTGTTTGAAATTTATATTTATTTTGGTCAAGGCATATAATATTACATAATACTGCATGACCTTTCATACACAATATTACTGGTCTCCTGTGGTTTTCTATGGAGAAGGTTGAGGCAATTAATACTAAATTAAGGACAGGTAGAAGCCTTGGTCAGTATTTTTTTTTTTAAAAAGAACACATTAAAAATACAGGGTAAAACAGAGTGGTGAATGGCATTATCTTTGTATCTCCATAGTTTGTAGGAACAATACATTGATATATTTTCCAGTTAACAGTGCTATTTAAGACTTTCCATTTCTTTTTTCCCTCTCCTCACTTGAAGATATGTTTATGGATTTCAGAGAGAGGGAGAGGGAGAGAGGCAGACATTGATATGATAGAGAAACATTGATTGATTGCCTCCCATGTGTGCCCCGACTGGGAACTGAACCCAAAACCTAGGTATGTGCCCTGACCGGAGAGTGAACACACCTTTTTTACATTGGGTGATGCTTCAACCAATGGAACCACCTGGCCAGGGCCATTTCTTTTATATAGCACTTCCAACAAAATTAAACTAAACATGCTTCAGCATGTTCTTTTTTCTCAAAGAGTAAATAAAAGAAAAATATGTATGAATAAAGATACCCCTTGGTACAGTATAGATATCCACAGTACAATATGTCATCTATCTGTAACCTGTACAACAAAGAATAGGAGGAAAAGCCAAATGGATATATTTGTATATAGGAGAGATTTTTGCTTATTAGCAACTGCATATGAGGAGGATTTTGAATGAGTAATTTCAAGTGAATGGAAAATAGAAACCATTAAAAAAATAAAAGGATGGAAAGCCATTTCTTGAAAAGATCATAGAACATTTATATTCCTTGTATTTTTTCTTGGTATTCATTCCTGCTTATTTTTTAGAATCATTCATACGGAGTTCAAGTGTTTCTTTATGCCTTCTGTGTGATTTTTGTAACTTTAGTTATTATTTCTGCTCTCAGTGCCTAGAAATTATCTGAAATGACAGTTTCCCTCATTGCCCTATAAAATTGTTATTTTATTATTAGTTTTAATTTTAGGTTAATTCTCCAGATATCTAATTTGTGAAATTTTGTGAGTGAGGGCAAGGGAATGAGTTCTTGGTAGTTGTTTTATTCTTTCTTTCTCTGTTTGTATGTGTTTTACCTAGGTGGTTGCATAGCATTTTGTGTATGTAGGCTTGTCCTTAATTGGAAGAAAAGCAGTTGTCTAGCTTTCCTTTTATATTAAAAGAAAGACTGTGTATTATTTTTCTGTTTCTATTATGTCCTCGATCTGCTGCTTCAACTGTTATCATTGAGTTGAGCTGACTTAAATGGTGATAGTCCACAGAAATATAATTAATACCAGTGCTATTTCCAGTATATTCGATCTCATTTTAAAGAAAACTACTGTTACATTTTTTAAAGGAATATGAGTATATGAAGGATGATGACTAAATACTTTCTTATCTTAATACAAGATAGGATCAGAGAATGTGGAATTCATTACGAGTAGTGAGATTTAGCTGACAAATTGTTGGAGTCTGTCTCTGGTTGGTGGAGTAAAATCAATTGTGTGGTGCTGGGAAGGCAAAGGAGAAAATAAAAGTTTTGAGAAAGCTAAGCTAGCTTTTGAGACCTTAATAGGAGTAAGGATAGCAGATGGATTCTCTGTTACCCCAAAGCAGTGGGTGATGCTAAAATCAGGGGTATGATTAGTAAGAGCTGATCAGAAATCCAAGGTCTATTGGCCAAACCCAGGAAGCCAAATAGATCACTTAATCAATGAAGAAGTCAGAGTTAGTTATCAAATTCCAAAATATGGAACCAGGATGCAAAAAGGCTAAGTCTAGGTTCTAGGTCATCTGGATGGTCCTAGTACAGATGCAAGTTCATTTGGCCTAAATTTCATTTATTGGCTTGTCCAATGCCAGGTAGTAAGTGGGATGTTTAAAGGCCCGGAGACAAAGCTGAGGAATAATATCAACTTCTGTTATAGTAGGAACTGTTGAAACACTGGAACAGCAATGAAAGATCAAATATCTCATTTCCTGGTACCTGCTGAACAACTGATTTTAAGTGAGGCCCTACTCACTGGTGGGAATTTGAATTAATAACTTATTGATATTCCTTTGACTTTAAGAATTCTATGATTTTTTTCTATTATTTGGGTATAGAAGGTCACTTTCTTACTCAGGAAGCATATGTCAAATACCATCTTTAATAGAAAGTGTGTTTGAGTAGTTGTAGAGGTAACAAATGCTCTCACTCTAGAATAGGCAATTCTAGTCATAAACAGCTCAGATTTCAATGTGTCAAACAACATAGCAAGGAGAGTGTTCCTTAAACTGATATATAGGGCTTTCCCCACCTTTCAGAAACAAGATGATGCTGGTCTGGCTACTCTTAAACAGTATACATTTTGAAGGGAGGAAAGATTTGCTAGGTCCATTCGTTTGTCATTGTTTCACTTCAGAGGGGACAAGTGGAAGTGCCTGAGCCTGCTCTCAGTTCTGACCAGTTCTGAAAATCTACTTTGCATATGGCACATATGCTCACCTGCCACAAAATCGCCTTGGTAGAATCACAACCTCCCTTTCTCTTGAGATTCATGACAAGGCAGACATATAGGTGCCTGTATTAGTCAGTGGTCAGACCAGATTTTATAATCATTGTAGTGTCCTGCTAATTAAATATGAAGGCTTAACTGGGACTTTCAGAATGGCCAGCTCCTGCAAGAAAGCAATGGAAAACCAGTGAAGGATTTCAAGCAAGGGGGGTGCTTATTTGTTCAACAAATATCTATGAAGTGACCAATAGCATTAAGCATAGTGCTAAGATCTGGAGATTGATTCAAAAGTAAAATAGTAGACATGGTTCCTATTGTCTATGGAAAAATATAGATAGGAAAAAAATAGTGTGATAGGACTATTGAAGCAAGGAAAATAACCTAGGCTTGGTGAGGGTGGTCAAGAAAGGCATCTTGGAGATGTTATATTAAAAAAAGGAGCCAGATGACAAATAAGGAAGTGTGTACTTGGCAAAGGATGAATGGTTGCAAAAGATCAGGGGAGGTGGAACATGGAGCACTGTGAGAAATGAAGGTAGTTGAAGGTGATTGGAAGGTCAAGTGTTTTGATCAGAGTGGTCCATTTGGACTCACAAGTCAATATAAAACACTGGTGTGCTGGTACACATGAGATGATAAATATAAATATAAACATGTCAGTATAGTAAAAGTAAATAGACTAAATTAAAGGACAAAAGTTACCAGATTGAACTAAAAAAAACCATAAAATCCAACCATATGGTATTGGTAAGAAGCACATCTAAAACATAAACCTACACAGGGATGGAGATGGGCAACAGAGGCAGAGAGGATGTGTGGCAAGGCAGTGGCTGGTGGACCGGGTGGTCCCACATTTGTGTGCAGATAAACTGGGAGGAACAACTGGGGAGTGAGACTGTGAAACCCAGGGTTCCAGCCTGGGAAATAAAGTCTCAAAACCTCTGGCTATAAAAACCTGTGAGGGCTGTGGTGGCAGGAGAAATTCCCAGCCTCACAGGAGAGTTTCTTGAAGAGATATACAGGATCTTAAGAATGTAAACAAAACCACCCACCTAGGAATTGGCACCAGAAAGGCCCAATTTGCTTGTGGGTAGCAGGAGAAGTGACTGAAAGCCAGCGAGCAGAGAGCCCAGTAAGCTGAAAAGCTGAAATGGAAGTTAGAGTATCCTATCACTGAATCTGTCTGGATGATGTTAATTTCTCTTCTAATTTAGTAACAGTCCCATTTGGATATTATGAACCTAAAGACTACAATGCAAATTTAGGCAGTACTAACATGCAATAAAATGAGATGGGAAAAGGAAAGGGGGAAAAAATAAAAATATGCATATATGGAGAAAGTAAGTAAAGAAAAATATACTTGGATACTATAATGCAATTAACTTAGAAATGAGTAACAAAAATAAAACTGGAAGAGTATATGCTGGAAATTAAGAGCTTCTAAGCAATTAAAGAGTCAATAAAGAAATCAATGAGAATTAGAAAATTTTTAGAATTGATTTATAATAAAAATATTAAATGTCAAAACTGGTAGAAAGCTAAAACAGATTTAGAGGGATTTTTATGGCATTAAATGTTGTAATAGAAAAAGTGAAAACTAATACAATAAACTTATGTCTTAATTAAATGCAAAAAAGTGGAAGAAAGTAATAATCATGAAAACAGAAATCAATACAGTTAAAATAAAGCTTTTAATGAAGAGGATCTACAAAGCTAAGTAAATTATTTGAAAAGATTAATATAATTGACAAACCCCTAGTGAGATTGATTATGAAATAATAATCATTATCAGGATTGAAAAAGGAAACAACAGAAATGTTTGTGCTATTAAAATGATAGTAAAAGGCTATAATGATAAACTTTAGACTATAACTTTGAATATTGGTAAGAAATGGATAAGATCTTGTGAATAACAAAATCATTAAATAAATTGAATCCACAGTAAAGAGAAAGTTTTCCCATGAAGGAAACTCCAGTCCCAGCAAAATCTACATTCAAGAAAAATAATTCCAAAATTACTCCATAGACCATAGAAAAAAAAGATTAGCATATTCTTAATACTAAAACCTGGCATAGACAATATAAGAAACATTAGGTCAACATTATAATGAAAATACATGCAAAAATTCAATGTATAAAATATGTACATATGTATAAAATATAATGTACAAAATATTAGCAAATCAAAATCTCTAATATGTATATAAAAACTAAAGAATCATGAGACATAGTGTTTGTTCCAGGAGTATTAGGGTGGTATAATTTTAGAAAATTAATGTTATTTATCTATAAATTAAAAGAGAAAAATTATATCACCTCAAGTAATGCAGACATAGCATTTGATGAAATTCACCATGATAGAAAATACTCTTAGCAAACTGAGACCTGAAGGGAAATTTCTGGCCACGAGTTTCTAAAAATAGTAACTGTACTTAACAGTGAAATTTTGAAGACTTATATTTGAGATTAGCAAGAGACAAGCATGTCCCTACGAGCACTATGAAAAAGAACAATAAATAAAAAGTATCAGGAGTAGATGGGAGGGAAGAAAACTGTCACTCTTTACAGATACTGTGATTGTGTAAATACAAAGAAATCTACAGATAATTTATTAGAATTAATAAGTCAGTTTAGAAAGGTAGCTGATTTTTATATATTGATTTTATATTCAATTTTATTTCTACATGCCAGTAACAAACATTCAGAAAATGGATAAAAGCATGCTTATAATAGCACAAAAATATGAGAAATCTAACAAAAGAGATGCAAAAGCTTTATGGAAAAAGTTGTAGAATTTTATTGAAAGATAGTAAAGAGGACCTAACCAAATGGAGAGATAAGTCATGCTTATGGATAAGAAGATTTAATATTGTAAAGGTGTCAATTCTCCTCTAATTGACTTAGATTCAGTGTAATTGTTTAGGATCCACATAGGATTTATTATTTTTTTTTGTGAAATTTGATAAGATACTTATATAGCAATGCAAGGGACCAAGAGTTACCACATTATTTTTAAAGACAAAGAACACAGTTCAGAAAATTGCCTAGTAAGATCAAGGTTTTTATAAAACCATAGTAATTGAGAGACTTTGGTGTTGATGCAGGGACAGAGGTACAGGAGAACATAAGGGAGCCCCTATAGAGATTCACACATATAATACCATTTGATATGTGAAAGAAGCAAAAAAGAGGCAAGGAGTTTGGTGGCCCAAGGAGTCTTTCTGTTCTTCCCCTACCTGTCCCTGGATGGGTAGTACATAACCTTGACATTCTCTGTGCAAAGCACTGTGGCTCCTTCCTTCCAAGGGTGGGCGACTCCTCCAGTGTGCACATCTTGCCTTAAGAAATGGCTGTTTGTATATAATTTCTCATGTATGGGGGTGAATGGAGCTTGGCTATGTGGGCTTGGGTGATCACACGTAAGTACTTGAGACCCCTAATGGAGCAGAATGGAACTGGGTGAGAAGGGGCTGGGGTTGGGTCATGGGCCAGGGCTTTGAGGATAGAATATGGCTCTCCCCATATTTTGGTGGGTGCTGCTATGTTCTAGTCAGAAATTTTGGAGAAGTTAAAAAATTTAAATCAGTGCTTCTCAAAATATGATAAGAATCTAGTTTTTTAAAAATTTCAAATACTTTTATTAAATACAATAAAAAATAAATTGCAAGAAAATGAAATTTAAAAAGTATGTAACAATACTCTGTTAAATTGATATAATAAATTCTAAACACTCAATTTCTATACTTATTTATCATGGACCAATAAAAAATAATTTTTAGACTTGCATCGTGGGCTGTACTTGGAGTACCATTCACCTAAATTTAACCTGGCCTTACAAGATATTATAAAGATGTATTTGTCAAAATGTGATAATAGCACATAATTTAATAGTTTATATGTAGACATGTAGTATGTGGGCCTACATCTATACTTTCAACCCTAATCCTGTTTAAGTGTAGGCATGAGCCTTCTCCCAGCATCAGTGTTCTTCTATACCCTGGGAAGTACCAAGGGGTATGCAGTGGCCCATTTCCTTAAGGCTGGAATGCCACACTCCCCTCACTCCCCTCTGGATTGTCTGAGCACCTACTGGATTTAAGTACGGTCTGATCTCCCCAAGGTTCAGAGTCTCATCTCTGTTTTTCTTCATCATGGGAGTATAAACTACTTTCTGATATCATTAATATCTGGATTACCTCAGGATACCCCTTTCCCCACTTTATTTTTGTTTTTTTCAGCCAATCAACACTTGTATAACCATTCCCAGTATTCAGTCCCCTCTGTTTAAAATACCTTATATAGTTTTAGTTTTTCTGACTGGATCTTGACTTATATAACTTAGGAATCAACAAGGAAAAGAAACCTGGGAAAAAGTCTTAAATAGGCACTTCACAAAGAGAGGAAGGCCAATAAATGTAGGGAAAAACACTTCATCTCATTAATAATCAGAGAAATGCAAAGTGAGAGCCCAGTGAAATAGCATACACACTTGCCAGGTTGGCAAATATGAACAGCCCGACAAGTGTTGGGGATGGTGTGGAGGAAAGTGGGTCTGGGTCTGGACTGGCATAGCTACTTTGGCAGACAGTTGAGCACTACTAGGGAAGTTGAGATTTACATACTTTCAATAGACTACAAGTCTCTTCTCAGGTGTGCACCCTTGAGAATCTCCTGAATTTATGTGTACCAGGATTCATATATGAAAAAGTACATAGTAACATTGCTTATAAGAGCCAAACAAAACAAAAGAACAAAACTAGAATGACTCAAATGCCCATCAACAACAGATTGGATAATTGAGTTGTTGTGTTTGTATAAGGGAAATGAATGTGAGACAAACTATAGCTCTGTGCCATCAATATGAATGGTCATAGAGGTATAATGTTCATTCATTCAACAAATATTTGAGTGTCTACTAGGTGCCATGTATTGTCCTACATTCTGGGGATACTTAATAGAGCTTATATTATAGTGAGAGAAGACAGAAACAAACAATAAGCACATTCCAAAGTGATAAGTACTGTGGGAAAAGAAAAGGAATGCATGAAAGAGAATCTGGCATTTCTGAGAAGGGGTAGAGTGCATTTGTGTTTGCCATTATCAATAAGGAGCTCAGGTTGGCTTCACTGAGAGATCAGATAGGATTCACTGAGAATGTGACTTTAGGGAAAAGGCTTAAGGGTGGTAATGTTTGTGTCATGGGGGTCGGAATTGTGGGGAAATGGGGGCAGGCAGAGGAAACAGTTAATGCAAAGACATAAGTAGGGGCATTTCTGGAAAGGAGGAAGGGTGGCTAGAGTGGAGTGAGATTAGATTAGATAGGTAGCTGTGTGCTCAGATCATGGAGAGCTCCATTGACACTCTTGCTTTTACCAAGTTGAGCAGCCATGGCAGGATTGTGAGCAGAGACAGTGCCCCAACTTGACTCCTCACTTTGGCTGCCATGGTGCAAATAGTCTTGGAGAATAAGCCATATTGAGCAAAAGAAGCATGTGACTGAAAGAATACATACAGTATGTGTTAGTTTATATAAGGGGTGTGAAACTCATTTTCACCAGGGGCCACATCAGCCTCATGGTTGCCTTCAAAGGGCCAAATGTAATTTTAGGTCTATATAAATGTAACTACTCCTTAACTAGGGGCAAGGAGTTCAGCACTCCTACCGGGTAGAAACAAGGTGCTGGGCTGGATAAAACAAGGTGGAGGACTGGATTCAGCCCATGGGCCTTGTGTTTGCCACCTGTGGTTTATAATAAAGACTCAAAGTAGCCAAACTAAACAATACCTTGCCTGGGGGATACACACACAGGCAGTAAAACTATAAAGAAAGCATGGAGTAAAACAAAGTTAGGGTAGAGGTTACCTCTGGGGGGAAAGGCAGATGATTCATTGGGGGAGGGGGTGCACAGGGGTGCTGAGTGGTCATGTTCTCTTTCTTCATGTGGGTGGAACTTTTACTGGTAGTCACTTTATTAATACTTTTTTAAAGCAAATGTTGTAGACAGATATTTCATATACAAAAGTAAAAATAAAAGAGAAATAAAAGGGGAAAAACAGAAGCCTGTTACTAGTAATTGCCAAAACTGTTTTACTATTCATTTATGTAACAAGTTGGTATTTTTCTAAAGACAGAATTTTAAAGATTTTAATAAATAAAAAAGATTTTATTTATTTATTTTTAGAGAGAGGGGAAGGGAGGGAGAAAGAAGGGAAGAGGAAAGTCAACTTCTCACGCTTCCCCTTCTGGGGACCTGGCCCACAACCCAGGCATGTGCCCTGATTGGGAATCAAACCAGCAACCCTTTGGTTTGCAGGCCAGCACTCAATCCACTGAGCCACATCAGCCGGGGCCAGAATTTTAAGTTCTGCTCAAATATCTGGGAAATATAAATAAAAAAGTGTGGATGCATTATTTGGGTATTGTCCATGACATGTAGATAACAACTTTTGTCTATTAAAATAACACAATAAAAAAGAGAATTGGATGTCAGCCATGTACTTATAAGCTAGAAACCTCCAGTTTAGATAAACATGCTTATCTAGTATTTTTCAGCAACTGCTCCACGTGTAAGGAAATTGGGAGTATAGAGGGAATATTTAATCTTATTAGCAAGATGAGATCAATATACCAAACAATTATCTAAGACATTGTATTATGAATTGCTAAATTGTGTGGCACTAGATAAAAAGTGCTGACAAAAATATCTGAGAATCCCAGATGTAAAGCACAGATACAGTCCATGTCTTTATTTTAGAATCAATAGTAACCTGAGTATAGAGTTTTATAGTCAATTTTTATTATTGCATTAACACAATAGATTATAAAAAACAATTTGCTATTGTTCACTTATGTGAATACCAGGTATCTTTGATGTTTATAATTTCACAAACACTTTGGCCAATGTGCTCGACTTTTTTCTTGATTTCTCATCTGTCTAGAATATTCCCATGTTTCTCTTTCCATAGTAAATAGGTGTAAATAGCCTTAGAAGAATGAACCATTCTTTCTGCTCTTATGTTTCATATATCCTTTGATATGAATGAAATTATTAAGTATTTTAGCTTAAAACACTCCTGCTGGGCTGTACAAAATATAGCTAATGCAGAGGTAATGAATACAACAACTTCAGGTATTTTTAATTTGGTCTGGTTAATTATTTCAGTAAGAACTTGAAAACAACATAAACTGGTAATTGGGAGTTTGCTTTCATTAAGCAAATTTAAAAAAAAGATTTAAAGTCACTTTTGGGGAAAATTTTGTTTAGTACTTTGTTTAAGGTATTGATGAAATACATTACCATAGCTTAATATCTAATTACTATATTACATATTATAAAGTTAATAGAGTTGCCAATTTGTAACCAGGCAAACTGGGGCTTATGCTCATGGCACCTTGATGCATGACTCAACAATTAGTGTTGGAGGAAACAGGTTTTTATTTACAGGATTCTAACCTCAGGGTGAAGGATGCTGGGAGCACTTCTGCTTGGAGGTCTGTTCTCCCAAGTGACCCAACACTTTCCTTGCTCCCCACCAGGCATAAGCCAAAACGAAGCCTAATAGTTTTCCATGTCTTTATCTGTTCTTAAGCTGGCTTGGCAAACAGTTTTCCATCTCCTCTGGAAAGTACACTCATGGGTTTCAAAGTTACCATCCTCTAGCAGTAGCTCTCCCTTTCAGGATCTGGGTGCATTGCCCTCAGCCTCCATGTAATAGTACAGGGAAACACATGCCATGTTGCACGGAATCATGGTGAAGTCCAGGAAGGCACAAATCCCAACAGAGTGGCCTCTCCATATATTCCTCAGAGAAGCAGAAGTCTACAGTCTCTGGTCGTAGTTCAGCATTCCAGGCATCTCGCACTCATCCATGCTTGGTTAGGCAGGTTCCCATAATTCCTAGCTTGATCAGCCTTTCCAGATCCCCTCATAGCTCCATCAGCTCTCTCCTTACACCCTTTTCTCCTGCATGACTGCTACTTTGCTGTAGACCACATGCCTGCTCCCTACACTACAGACTGCATAGCTGCATCTCCTCATGGCTACCTCCGTTTCAAACTGCATGGCTGAATCTTTCTGTCTCCTATGGCAGACCCTCTTTGTTACAGACTGGCCTGGCTGCTACTCTTCCTTCTCCCTCCTCATGGCTGAACATTCATGGCTGCCTCCTGCTACAGCCCCCATGGCTCCTGTCTCACTACAGACCTCACGGTAGACCAAAATCCCCTTTTCTTCCAGACTGCCCTTGTTTTAAATGCTGACCAGGAACTTCCTATGTGACCTCATATCCAGTCCCTCCTACAGTGGGATACTTTTGCCAGTTGCCCCATATCTTTACCTTCATTTGGCTGCCATCTTTAGTCAAGGCAATAGTGACTCAGTGATGCAAGGGCCTCTGCCTCCCCTAGCTATGTCATAAGTGAGGACACATTCTGAAAGTCACATGTACCTTTTGCCTGGGGTAATAGTATAGCTATTAACTTGCCTTTTGTTATGCAAAGTATCTTTTCCTTCCCCCATTCCCTAACCATGGGCTGTGGGGACTTTGGGGACCCCTTGCTCTGTACTCCATTACAGATTCACACACATATATCATCAAGTGATAATTTGGCTTTGGAGCTCTGGAAAGGAAAACTATTTTAAAGTCTTTCACTCAAGTGTATTCTCCCTTTAATTGTCCACGGCTGTCAAAATCCAAGAATAAAATTGTTTATGTTGACTGCTTGACATAGCTCTACTTTTCATAAGTACATATTGAGAAGCAAAAAAGATTAGTCTTTGTGCTATGTTTTGATGTATGTCTAGAGTCCAAAATAAATGGTATATTTGAGTAAACTATTGAAAAATCTGACTTTATTATAATGGTGACATAGTTCTTTGTTATGTGTGGATTTGCTTTGAAATATTTTGTCCTTAGAAACATTTGCATATGCTTGCAATGGGTTAGTAGGACCATTTGCTTTTTGTGTGCTAAATTCTATTCATTGCTTTTTCCCAATTCTGGTCAGCCCATCCTCTCAAGCTGTGTTAATATTGAGAATTTTCCAGGAGGAAAGGTGGAAATGAGGAAAGTATGGCCTCAGAGGTATGTGTTTATCTTTTGCTTTATTTTATTTGACATTGTTTTGGCCTTAAGCAAAAACCGGAAATTTGATTTTTTTTTAAATAAGCAATTTACTTGCTTATATAAAGGAAAAAGAACCTTCTGGTGTTTTTTTTTTTTTTAAAGAAAGACATCTTTAATAATTCTGTTTTAGGATTTCTTCAAGGTATGACATATACCCTAGATTAAAGGCCTTCATATGCTCAGCAGACATCTAACCTCAGTTCATGTTAATACCCCTAAGAGTCAATTCTCCAACATTATTTCTAGCAATAACATTAACAGCAAGGTGCAACAGCTCATAGATGTCAAAAAAATAACTGACCATCTGAGTGTCAAGAGTAGGTTGGAGCCATATCTGCTTGGGAATTTTAAATGTCCTAAAGGTTTATAGAAACTTGGGTCAGTCTCAGTTTGACTCTGTCCCCACCACTACACTGTCTGAATCCCTACCCCCAGTTGTTCTTATTGCGAAATTTATTGTAAGTTCTCTTCTGTGTTTTAGTAGGTATTTCTTGCCATGTGCCAAAGGAGCAGCAATTATGTTGGAAATAGATGTGTGGGAATATAGTTTAAGACGACTGCAATGTGCCTTAGGTAATGATGTTTAGATAGATTGAAATTCATGGAGAATGAAGGGTTCTTTGGCAACCTTCCAAGCTGCCCTTCCAGTTTTAAGCTCTTTGAGATATTTTATAGGAAGGCCCTCTTAAAATTTACATATTAAACTCTTCCCATTCTATTAAGATTCCCGAATTTCTAGGCCTGGTTAATATTTTTTCTTTCCATAGACTGAGAGTTCTTTAATAACCTCCTTGAGGGCATGGATACTATCACTTGGACTATGTGTCCCTAGGATGTTCAGTAATAATATGTGGAATGTAGAGCCAGATGAGAGGGCCCATTTGGCTTAAGGTAACATTTGCTTTTCCATTTTAATATAACGACTACTGAAATAATTGTCCCTTTCCTCCTTCATTATCTCCAAAAAAACATCCTTGAAAGTTGGTTAGGTTTTCACAAATAATACTGCTCATCTTGTTGGCTAGGTTGTATTAATAATCTTAACTGGGAAGAATTTCATGTTTAAAGCAATGGGGTCCCATGCAAGGCATTTGCTTGTTTGTTCTAGACACATTCCCTGCCCTTTCCTGCTCTTTGTATTATGGGCCAATACCTGCAGCCTGTGTTTCTTAGGTTCCCTTGCTGATTGGTTTCCAGATAGGTTTGGCCAATGGTAAGAGAATGATGAGCAGTAGGAAGGGAAAAGCCAGGGTTTCTGTCTTCCTGTCTCCTTGGCTTCAGGATGAGTGCCTCAGTCTCCTCCCTGGTTCCAGCATCCATCCCATAGACCCTTCTTTACTGGCTGCAGTTTATGCTGGGTTCCTCATTCTCAAGTCCTAGTAAAGTACTTCTTCCCTTTGTCCCTTTTGCTTAAAGTGAGACAACGGTTCCTTTCTCACTTTCCTTCTTTCTTTCCTCTCTTCCTCCCTTTATACTTTCCTTCCTTTTAATTGAAATATAATTCAGATACCATAAAATTTAACCTTTAAAAAAGTGTACAATTCAGTGATTTTAAAGTATACTCAGACTTATACAACCATCATTCACTATCTAATTCTAGAGCATTTTCAACATCCCAAAAAGAAACCCTGTACTCATTAGTAGTTACTTCCAATTCTCTTTTCCTCACAGTCTCTAGCAACCACACATTTACTTTTCATCTGTATATGTTTGCCTATTCTGCACAGTTCATACAAATGGAATTATATAATAGGAATTATATAATACATGGCCTTTGTGACTGGCTTTTTTCACTTAGCATAATGTCTTCAAGGTTCATCTGTGTTGTAGCTTGCATCAGTACTTCAATTTTATGGCCGAATGGTATTCTATTGTATGTATATACCACATTTTATTTATTCATCCATTCATCAGTTGATGAATATTTGGTTGCTTCCATTTTTTTGCTATTATTAATACTGCTATGAACATTAATTTATAAGTTTTTGTATGGACCTCTGTTTTCAATTCTTAGACTGAAATTCTCAATTCTTTTAAGCAAAAAGAGATATCCAGGGCTGGGCAAAAGTAGGCTTACAGTCGTAACACAAATAAATAATACAATAAATAAATAGTCATTTGAGAATAAACTGAATGGTGTTTTGCATACTCCTAACTGTAAACCTACTTTGCCCACCCTGTGCTTAAGAATAGAATGACTGCATCATATAATAACTCTACTTTGAACTTTTTGAAGAACTAGATAGTGGCTTATTTCTGTTGCAGACCTCTGCATTGTCTCATTGCCCTTTCTTTGTCATTTGGCCTGTTTATAACTAGTCCCTGTATAAAATATCCTATCAAAATATCTCAGGCTCTATTTCCTTGATTGAACCCTGACTGAGATGTTTTCATTTATATTATACATGAAAACCAAGGTTACTTTTCCTTTCAAGTTTCTTCATTTATTTTTCAGACCTGAGAAACCACAGTTATGCAAAAGAGGAAAGGAAACGACAAAGTTATTAGCATTGCCAGGAACAGAGTTTCTGGTTGTTTAGATTTTGTAACTTCATTTGGTAATTTGCTGGCCTCTTTAACCTGGCTATAGTTCTTTTGAATGTGTGTTGCTTCCCCAACAGTCCCCAACTTTGAGTTTAAGTAGCTTATTTAGAAAGCGATTCCAGGAAGCTCCAGGAGGAAAGTGGGGAAGTGACACAGGGGAGGAAAAAAGCCAACACAAGGTGCATTGGTGATCAAGTGACTTGAGGGGATCAATCTTGCAGAGGACCTTGGAGAAACTACGTGCATGTGGAGGAGTTGTCCCATGTGAGGGCAGGGAAACTGGGGTATCTCTCCACTGTATTTGATTTGTCACATTGTACCAAGTGATTTGAGGGCTGCTCCCCTGGGAATTGATTCCCTAAGAACTTCAGATCTGGTCATGTGGTGAGAAAAAGCCTGTATGCAGGGTCCCAGGTGCTTGCAGGAAAAGCCAGTGTAGTGTGTGTGCACACACATGTGTATATGTTGATGGGGGGCATTGGAGGAAGAGAGTGGGGAGCAGGTTTCTTAAACTCCTTGAAGGTAGAAACCTTGCATTTCTATGTATAAATTTTACTGGTGAATGATAAATATTAGTTGATTTTATGCATTTATGAAGGAAACTGCTCAGGGAAAGAATCTTCCTGAATCGTATATTGGAATTGTCACCTTATGTTTATACTGAAACTCTTTTTTCAGTTATTGGTTGATCTGGATATTGTGTTTTTAGAAAGAACCATAAATTCTCAGTTTGTAACCAGACCATCAGCTGTGTTGTCAATAGCCTTTGAAAGAAGCCTCATATAAATACAGAGTTAAAACTTCCTTGATGCCTTTAGCTGCAGAGAATAAAACCTAGAAGGGAAAATAAAATCTCACCCCCCAACTTTTCAGAGCCACAAAGCAGAGTGCTTCAGAAGTCCACAAGAAATGATGGGTATTAAACCAAACATACATATATTTGAGACCAGGAAGTGGGTATTATACAAAAAAATTATTGATTAAAAACCAGGAACCTAGAGGAGTTTCTTAAAACAATGGCCCAATAGACTGCACATGTTTAAATCAAGTTTAAAAGGGGTGATAAAAATGTAAATTAGTAGTTGCCTCCGGATCTCTTAACCAGTATAATAAATTTAGATGCAATCAATTCTCCTCCCTCAGATAAGGTTGAAATCAAAGTGATAGGAAAATGGTGAGTTTTAAAAGTTATTGAGGAATGAAAAAATACAGTAAATGAGAGATGACATGTAAATAGGTTAAAGCCACTGGCATTAGGGAAACTTCTCTCCCATTCTTGAATCTAGCGTAAGGCTCCCTTGGGATAAGGCTTTGCCACGTGAAAACCATTTTAAAGACTTTCCAGTTTCCCCTGGTCATCCAAACAGGTTATGATGATCACTATTATACAAGTTAGTAACAGAAACTTTGCTGTGCCTTGACCACTACAGTCTGAAGCAGGAAATGGTAGTTAATCATATCTGGCATGGTTTATCTTTCCATTCAGAAAGCAATGGCAATTTATATTTTTCATGTAGCATCTTCTACCTTCTATTTAATGCCTTCAACTCTTCTTTCCAGAATCCAGCCTCTTTTCTTGTGAACAGTGTAAAATTCAGCAAATCTCACCACCTCAGACTCCCCACCGATAGCAGATAACAGTAGCTACTTGGTAGTTGTTGATAAATAAGAAAATTCATATTGAGAGCTGCATGCAGTGGCCAAACCACAGAAGTACTGAATAAATGATGGCAGTTATAATTACACTCAGTGCCCTTCAGCCCTACTCATCTGCCTGTTTTCTTCTTTAGTTACCCCATTACCTGCTGCTTCAACCTTCTACTCATCCTCTTTTACATTCTTGGGATCTTTTTCCAGAAATTGATGTCTTTCTTTCTTGCTTTCAGTCTCTTCCTCATTTTTGTGGTTCTTCATCTCCTCCTCTGACCCTAAATTAAACATATAACTAATAAACAATGCCTATTTCTACCAAGTTGGCTCTAGCTGGAGTTACTGTTCATTCCCTCTGCACCCCTTTTTACTGTCAAATTTCTTGAAACAGTTGTCTGTACTGGCTACATTCACTTGGCTTCCTAGTTATTCTGCATCCCCATGTCATCGATGTCCCCAATGTCAGTGGCTTTGACATTGTATTCTTGTGAATTTGACCCTTCTCAAAGGTCACAGACAAACCCCTACAGGTTATATCCCAGGGCTTCTTTTAATTCTTTATCCTCCTTCACTTCTTGGCTGTATTTCACATTGGCATTTACCTCCTCTTTAGAGATCTTTGTGCTTTTGGCCTCTGTGGCCTTGTTTTCCAGATCCCCTTTCTTTTTGATCGCTTACCTTCATTTGTCCTGTTCCTCTCATATTTCTTTAAGGCTGGTCAATTCTAAGTTTTCTGGGCCTGGGAATCTTACTCTTCCTGAGATTGCTGTCTGAGTGGATCCATATCCAAGGATTTGGTTATTATCTCAGGGTCAGGGTTTTTCCTAGTTATTTCTAACAGGCTGAGCACCGCCTCCAAATACACCAATTATCCTCTCACATACAATTCTTCCTTTATTTCTTTTTGCTTTTTCATTTATTTATATATTTTAATTTATTGGCGGGTTTTTTTTTTTTTTGAGAGAAAGGAAGTAATACCAATTTGTTTTTCTACCCATTTATACATTCATTGATTGATTCTTGTACGTGCCTTGACCAGGGATGGAACCTATAACCTTGATGTATCAGGACATTGTTCTAACCATCTGAGCTACCCAGCTCAGGGCCTCCTTCTTACCTTTAATGGCATCAGTATCCATCCAGTTGCTCAATCTGAAAACCTTTTCAGTTGGACTCTTCAGCCCTTCACACCAACTTTTGTCCCACCACTTACTTCTTGTCTTTTAGGTATGCTCCTTCCTCTTTGTTCTTCCTGCCATTTCTCTATTCTAAGCCTATGTGATCTCCCAAACAGATTGTCCTGGTAACAACTTCAGTGATTTCTAGACCTAAAGGTCCCAAGGTTTGCAGACACCGTCAGGACCTAGGAGATACACAAAATGCAGATTTTTCCCTTAGAGCCTCCAGAAGAAACCAACCTTGATGAAAACTTGTTTTCTAAACTTCTGGCCTCCAGAGCCATGAGAGAATTATTTTTATTATTTTAAGGCACCCAGTTTGTGGTAATTTGTCATGGAAGCGTGTAGGAATACCACCTTTCTTCCCAAACTTGCCCGTTATAATCACTCTTAATATTTCTTGATGCGTGGTGTTTCCAGGTCTTTGTTCTGGGCCTTTGCCTCTGTCTAGAATGTGCTTTATTTTCTGTTTCTCCAGCTTCTTTCCCACCATCAAGTAAACTGACCAGGCCCTGCTCAAATTTGCTGTCTCAGAATCCTTTTCTCCTTTTTCTGCCACATCATTTCCTTTGTTTATATCACTTGTTCTATTTTCTCTTCCCGAGATGTAGTATCTAGTTTGTCATTCAGTGTCTGTGTCTCTGTTAACCCATGAACTTCTTTGGAGTTGGGCTATTTTATCTTTATGTTCCCACAGCTTGGGATGTGATAGACACATGATTGACATTCATAAATAGTTATTTAATTAATGAAAGTTTCTCTAAAGGAAAGAATAAACAAATGGGACCTCATCAAAATAAAAAAGCTTCTGCACTGCTAAAGAAAACAGTATCAAAATAAAAAGAGAATCAACTGTATGGGAAAACATATTTGCCAATGATACCTCAGACAAGGGCTTAATCTCCAAAATATATAAAGAACTTACACGATTATACTCTAAGAAGACAAGCAACCCAATTAAAAAATGGGCAAAGGACTTGAACAGACACTTCTCCAAGGAGGACA